>PVJO010026622.1:0-20762 GCA_004026905.1 Hystrix cristata
GATGTATAATTCAGAGTAATAGATTTTGCCAGGGATAAAGAGAGTAATTTCATAATAAAATTTATAAATACGTACTTACTAACAGAGCTCCAAAACACATGAAACAAAATCTGATAAAATTGGAAAGAAACAAAACTGACAATTTAATAGGAGATTTCAATGCCACTTTCACAATATAAAAAGTACAGGGGGCCAATAGGACTATAAAGATTTGAACAACATTAACAATAAACTAGTTTAGTTGATATTTGTAGGACACTCAATCCAGTGATAGAAAAATGAATGTTCCTTTCAAGTGGTCCCTAAAACAAGTCTATATAAATTTAAAAGGACTGAAATCATGCAAAGCATCTCCTCTGACCACAGTGAAATTAATTTGATATCAATAGGAAAAAGTATCTGGAAAACCTCCAAATATTTAGAAACTTAAAAATATGCTTCTAAATAATCCCCAAAACAAAAAGAAACTAGAAAATATTTTGGACAGAAAAAAGGAAAATATGACATATCAAAATAAAGCAATGTGTATAGAACAATTTATAGGATTAAATGCCTATCTATACTAGAAGTAGGCTTCCACCTTAGGGAACTTAAAGAAGAGGAATACACTAGAACAACATAAGCGGAAAAAGGAAATAATAAAGCTAGGAACAGAATTCAATGATATAGAGGACAGAAAAACAATTTTTAAAATTTACTGAACCTGAAAGCTGGTTCTTCTGATTAGATTTTTACTGAAATTATTAAATTAATAAATCTCTAACCAGAATAACCAGGAAAAATTAGAAAAGCCATAAATTATTAATATTAGGAATGAGAGAAGAGCTTTAACTCTGGATCTTAACAATATTAATAAGATAATAAGGAAATATTAAATAAAATAGGCAAACTCCATAAAGAACAAGCTATAATATCTTGCTTGGGAATTAAGAGATAACCAGAATAGCCCAATATCTATTAAAGAAATTGAATTTGTAGTTAAAGATATTTCCACAAAAATATCTCCTGGCCCAGATGCCTTCACTTGTAAATCCCACCAATTATTTAAGGAAGAAATAATACGAATTCTACATAACTCTTAGAAAACAAAAGCACCCTTCGATTCATTCAATGAGGCTAGCATTACCCTGACATCAAACCAAAGCCATTAGAAGAAAAGAAAATTTTAAAAACTAACTCCTTCATGAATTTGGACACATAAATACTTAAGAAAGTGTTATTAAATAAAATCTAACAATATATAAAATGATCAATATAAAAATCAAGTGAAGTTTATTTCAAGAGTACAAGGTTGCTTTAACATTTAAAAATCAATCAATTTATTTCACTATATCAACAGACTAAGACAGAAAAAGAAAATATAATCATTCCAATAAATACAAAGAAAGTATTTAACAAAATCCAACATCCACCCATGATAAAAGCTTTTGGCATACTAGGTACAGAAGGGATCATCCTCCACCTAGTAAAGAACACCTGTGAAAAATCTGCCAACAATATAACTAATAATTTTCACCAAATGCATCTCATTAAGATCATGAACAAAGGAAGGGTATTTGTCGACTCTCACCAATTCTATTCAACACTATAGAGAAACTCTTAACTGGTACAATAAAACCAGAAAAAGAAATGACATAAGGTTTGAAAAGGAAGTAGTAAATATATCTTTATCTATGGATGACAAGGTTACATTAGTACACAATCCTAAGGAATGTATAAAAAAGCTTCAAGAATAAATGAGCATAGCAGAGGACTTAATTATGTTTTCAAGACATATTATGAAGCCATTCTAGCCAGGATAGTGTGGTGTTTACGTCAATACAGACATATAGATGAATGAAATAAAATACAGAATCTGGAAACAGACCCATACATATTTGCCTGTTAATTTTTAACAATGGTATGAGGACAACCAAAAGAAGATATGCATATAAGGCAAAAAAAATACACATTGCTCAATCCTTACCTCACACCACACACAAAAGTTAACAACAAATGGATGTATATGAATATTCGTGGCAATTTTTAATAGTCCCAAACTGGAAATATTCTAAATTTTTTTTGTTTTTTGTTTTTTGTTTTGGTTTTGTGCTGAGGATCGAACTCTGGGCCTTGCGCTTGCTAGGCAAGTGCTCTACCACTTGAACTAAATCCCCAGCCCCCAGTATTCTAAATTTTTATCAGCAGATGAACAAACAAAATGATATAGTCATATAGTAGAATACTACTCAGCAATCAAAAAGAATAAACTACTGATATGCATGCAAAACAACATGGATGAATCTTGAAATCATTATATTGAATAAAAAAATCAGACCAAAAACAAATGAGTATATACCACACGATTCCATTTACATAACATTCTATGAAATGCAATATAATTTACAGGGGCAGAGAGTATATCGCTTGTTGTCTGGTAAGAAGAGGGATGGGTTTCAGAGAAGCATGCATATACCTTGGGAGAGGAAATATTCTTTGTCTTAATTAAGGTGATGGTTTCCTCATTACTTCCTCAAGAGAGCAGAGTATAACTCAACTCTGTTTGCATGTCACATCTCATCAGATTGCACATCTGAAATACATACAGCTTATTGTATATCGATTTACCTCAATAAAACTGTTTAAAAGAGCAATTACCTGAGGACTGAACTGTTCACTGTTCCTTCAACGTGCAAATTCACACTGCTTCCTCCCCGAGCCACTCAACACCACCTTCTTAAAAGAAGACAAACCTGTCGTCCTGATTTGGCATCCACCCTGAAGCACTATTTAAAACAAGATGCTTACTTCTTCCACCAGAAAATGTGGGTGAAGGTAAAGAGATACGGGAACAGCAGAGCGGATGCTGAGTCCACACTGAGTGGGGGTGGGGAGAGTCCTGCCGGTGGACACCTGCCATGGCCTTGTTCTTCTTCATGCCACCTGAGCTAGCCCTTACCTGGAATTGCTCTGGGGCTCCTCAAGTCTGTGGGTCTTTCTTTGTCAAATAACGAACTGCTCAAAGAAACTGCACGAATTGCAATGTGACTTTCAGCAAAAAATATGTAATCAGCTTGTTTTCTCCTTACTGCACTGCATGCCATTCAGATAAGAAAAGCCAGTGTGAATCTCTTTTTTCATCTGAATCACGGCTACAGGTCAGTTTCCACCCTCTCCAGGCAATCATCCTTCCATGACCACTCCGGGACTCGCTGATTTCCCTTCTCCTCTGCTTTCTGCAGAATTCTCAGTCTGTATCACACAACTGATCATTACAGTTGTGCATTTTCTTACCTAGTGTAGCAGGATCCCTTCTACTCTTCTCCTCAAGTTTCTGGCTTTGCCTATAACATGGGAACTTGGGCCCACAGTACTGCTCCTCGGAAGGAAGGAGGATGAAGCTCTGGCTCTAACCATAATGCACATCCTCCTCTTCCCCTCAAGAGACACAAGTAGCCTGCTTGGGGACAAGGTCAGTGCTCACAAACAACTTAGCTGCAAGCTGGCCCACAGGCAGGGCACATCTTTGGAAGGTCAACGTGCAGTTCTCCCACCATTCTGCTTCCTGGGAGTTAGGCATAGGAAACTAAGGAGGAGGGAGGAATGCTGTGGGCTCCATACTGGCCTCGTGTCTCGCAGCTACATTCTTCAGCCCAGCCTGACCAGTCACACAGCTGGTAATATATCTCAATCTCTGCCATCAGCAGGAGTGCTAAGGGGGTATGATTAATTAGTACCAGTAACATCCACCATGCCTTTCTTCCCACTGGCTGACTATCAAAGCATCTACCCTTCTAGGCTGACTTCTTATTTATACAATCTTAAAATTCCTGAGGTCTTCATTAATCATTTCTAGACAAAGTATTTTTGGTACCACTTCTATAGTATTTATTCTCCCTGGTATTCTAAAGAATTGTATATATGTATTTCAATACAAATTATAAACTGCTTAACATAAAGGGCTGTGTCACATTTATCTTTGTTTAAATCAATGCAGCTGAATTTTTATATATAATCTGGATTACTTATGCAATTGTTTACTATTTATTTTATGCAAATTCTAAGTTTAATGAGACAGGAAGTCACTTCATGTTAACTGTGCTATCTCTTCTGCTGGTACAGGGCACGAGAAAATAAAAGCTCAGCTAATATTTGTAGAGTTGATTTTATCTTTTCTTATACATTTATATTCAGGCTTGTTAAATAAGGTTGGCTGGTGATTGCTATGGGAGGATAACAGGTGGAGGATAAATCTAAATCAATGTGCTACTTTAGTTCATTTTAGAATAACTAAAATCAAAACATCAACAACAGCAAATATGTATTTACTTTGAAGATAATGTTAAAATGCTAAAAATTATTATCTTATTACATATCCTTAGACGTTTTCATAACTATAAATTACTGAATGATTTAGTGTACTCAATAGAAAGAGCCAAGTATAATTTACATCATCACTAATTGCTCTTTCTAATGAAAATAGGTATTTTTTTCCAAATGTAGATATAAGGGAATCTTGGGAATAGAATTCAGTTAAGCTAAAAGAGTTCTGAAAGAGTGACTCAGCAAGAGTGAAGCTAGGAGGACAGTCAGGCCTCCGGCAGCTTTCTGCTGTGTTGTTTGTAATGACGAGAGGCCAGATGGAGCGCTCTGCTGTCCAGGGCTCGTGGCAGCTGGTCCCTTGTGGTCTTCTTCATCTCTGTGAGGTCAACTGGCTCTTCCAATTGCTCAGGAGCACTATACTATAGCATATATTTATTTTAGATATTCAAATTTAGTCTTATTAGCTAACTGATTGGAAAGGGAGGGGGAAGAAAGCGGAATCCCAGAAAATGCCTAATAACTCAAAGAAGTGACTTCCAATTGTCCAGCCTTATATAGTGCCTGTGGGAAGAAAGCATCTGCCTTCTAGAAGCTTCTCACATGGTTGGTTTGCATGAAACTATTTCAGAACAAATAAAATGGAATATAATACGATACGAGATTTTGTGGTATAGCCAACCAGAAAAGGAAAACAGATTAAGAGCATTATCTTGTGGATAAATTGAGTCTTGAAGAAGAAGAATATAGGACTTAATTTGCTTAATTTGGTAGTAGTGAATGCAGAAGCTCAGGAAAGGTTAAAAACCAGGCATTACTATCTACTTGCAATGTAAATACTTTCAAAAGTCCATGTTGGATCTGATCTCCTTCAGTATACAATAATCCATTCACAGACCTGGAATTCAAGATCAAACGTGATGCAGACTCTCTCCTAAGTGGTTTCCAAGCAGATCCTAGTTTCAGTAAAGCCCTTGAAAGTGGGTAATCACTAAAAGCCAGGACCAGAGCTCCCCAGAGTTGGTCCTTACATTTATTATGATCATCATATGAGTATATTTTACTGCACCTTTTCTGGAAGACATCGACTACTAGAGAACTGGGTACACCTGGGAGACTGGTCTGTATAAACATCCATTGCTAAGCTAGTTGTTGGGATAGTAGTTCCCAACTTGTGGGAAACATGGAGATACTCCAAGAATCCCAGGATATTCACATGCACACCAAGCATCATGAAGAATACATTCCACAGAAAGATAATGTCATTTTCAAATGTATATGATTACTACTGTCTTAATTTCTAAAATGTATTTTAAAATGTAATCAAGTCCTTAGCCATTTCCTTCACTGCTATCATCCACAACTACTCAAAGTTGTAGAAAATTAAAGCAGTTTGCCATGGACTTGCATGAAAAAAAGTCCAAATTTATTATTATTTATATCAGAAAGGTAAAGTAATTATATATATATAATAACCCAAATTTTATAAAAAATTATATATTTACTTTTAACATGTAAATGTATTATGATATGCTCACAGAAAAATCTAAAAAGCTATAAACTTGAATAGTATTAACTTTTGCTGTTAGTATTTTGATGTTAGTATTACAGTTATCCAGGGATATTTTCACTGTCCTTACTATGAGTTTCTGCATTTATAATGAAATGTATTATTTTTATAATATAAAAAACAAATATTTTTAAAGAGAGTATTACTCTATATAAGAAGTCCTCATACCTGTAAAGGTTTGGAACAGTGTCTCCCAGATTATGTTTAGAATGTCCTGGAATTACTCAGAGGACAGACTGCAGAAGGTTCCGTACTACAAAGGTATAAAACTAAACTCAGCAGACTGCATTTAAACCTTTATCATTTCCAGCTTCATTTATGTGATGTGGTTGGTAAGAAGAATAAACAATAAATAACACTTGTGCCTGCACATGAGTTCAGGAGCATCTTTAGATGACTAAAAAGCAATAAAGATAACTTATTAATTGCCTGTGGTACATCAGGCAAGGATTCTGTGGCACATTAGGTCAACCCATTCAAACTCTACGACTTTGAAAATGGATTGTTTTGAGATGAAGAAACTGAGGCTAAAGATGTTACTTGGATCTATCTATCAGATTTCAAAGTCTAGGTTGCAAACTGCTGTGGCCCAACTGGGAGAGTAAATGAATTCCATTATCAGACTTACGGATTTAAACTAATGGTAATGCATTGGTTTAAATTCGTATTAAGTACAGGCACAATGGTAAAATAATAACCCATTTCATATATGTGCTGGTCTGTGAGTCACGAAGAGTTATTCATCCACTGGTGTGTTTTGTTTTGTCTCTATAGCAAGCCCTGGCGGCAGTCAGACAAGCACTGTTATTCCCATTTTATACATAAGGAAATGAAACTCTTCAAGTGACAAAGGGCTAATCTCTGATGCGTTCCTGAAAGCAGAAATAAAGGTGGGTGAGAGAGAGAGAGAGACAGAGACAGGGAGACAGAGACAGAGACTGCAGGAGGAGGAAGAAGAGCAGCAATGGAGAAAGAAAGAGAAGCATCTGGGAAGGGAAAATCCAGAAGAAGGAGCTAACTGTGCCACACTGAGATTCGACTAGACTTTACTAGTAGTCACAGCACCATCAGACACACAGTATGGGCCACATCCATAATTTAGAACTATCCAGTAGCCACATTAATATAAAATGGATGAATCTAAATATTGTCATTTTAAAGTGTAATCAATATAAAAATTATTGATGAGATAGTTTGCATTCCTTTTTTCATAATAAGTCTTCCAAATCTGGTGTGGATTTTAGATTTACAGCACACCTCGGTTGAGACTGGTCACATTTCACAGCTCCATGTGAGCACATGACTATAGCTGCCATGCTGCACAGCATAGCTGTAAAATGTGAGGGGAGCCCTGCAAGATCTCAGCATGCTCACAGCTGTGCTCCTATCTGGGTACCGTTACCCCACAGCCAAGGTACAGCAGGAGGCTCAGACTTGCTAACTGTGGAAGAGGCTGCTCTGGAATCCCAGATTTTTTTCACTGCAGCCCCTAGTGGGAGGGTCAATTGCCACAATACTTGGAAATATTTTGGCAACACATGTCAAGACATGCATATTGAAATTTTAGAAACAATCTAACAGCCCAAATATGGGAACTCTGTCTCTTTACTTTTTCTCCACATGCTAGACTGAAATTATCTTCAGGTCAAGGACCTTGTGTAATTCTCCATTGTATCCCCAGTACCTAGTACAGTTACAACACATAAAAGATGCTCACTAAACACCATTTCAATGTATAATTATGCTAATTTAGTCTACATAGGCAGCTATTAAAATTTCTATTTATCAAGCAGGCGAAATGAATTCCAAATATTATAAACAGTGTGATCACAAGAGGTTAAAAAGTAGTAGAAAATTTTTTTTAAAGAACTGGTCAAATGTATAAAAGAAGCTATCAAATTTAGTTCACTTAGTTCAACAAACCCTAGTATTGGTACATAGCATGTGCCAGAAATGTGTCACTAGCGAGGCTATGGTTCTTTCAAATTATTTTTCTTGAAACTTTGAACATTTTCCAAGTGATCATGTTACTACTTTTATGATTAAATTATTTAAAATAATATATGATAAAATTACATAAAAGCTGTGATCATAAGAAAATTGTGCAAATTATGAGACTATATAGATCTTCCAAGATCAAGTGCAGGGAAACGTTATGATTTAGAAAGATCGTTGGTTGTGGAAACAAGGGATGCAGGTCATTTCAAATGTCAATTAAATTATATTTAGGGATCTGGGGACTGTGCCAGAGACAAGAGATGGAATGGTGAATGACACAGTGGGATTGCTCAGGTTGCTTCCAGATAATTGTCCAACAGATGATAAGCCCCAGAGAAAGAAGCACAAAAAGAGAAATGCCTCACAAATGGGGCGGGGCGGGAGGGTACCAGAAGAACCAGGAATGTGCATCTGACCATTGTATGGAAGAACATTTTAGCTTTGTATTTCTACCCTAGTATCATCCTTGTAAACTTACACATGCGCATTCTGGCTCACCTGGATGTTCACCTTGTGAATGCGGTCAGCAAGGGTGAGAGGGTCGGGTGCCCATCACCCAAGTTAAATTAGCTAATCCATCGGGGAGTTTCAAATAAAAGGGTTGGCCCACCTGGTTTATATTCCTCAGAAATGGCTCTTATCGGTGCGTGGAGAGGGATTACGCAGAGAGGCTAGGGTCAAAGCAGAATCCAGAGTTGGGTGCGAATTATAGTAGTTCTGACATGCAGCAATCATTGTTTTCACAGGGAGTTCTGGAAGGGAGATTGAAGGTAGTATATGGACTTTAGTAAGACGTGCTTGAGACTGAGCTTCCGGAAAAGGAAAGGAGAGCCTGAGTTCAAGTCTAAAGGAGACACAGAGGTTGGCCAGCCAAGGCAGAGAGAACAGGGAATGGAGAGAATAGAAAGGCTTGGAGGCAAGAGAAAGGATGGGGCAGTCAGCACAGAAAGAGGGCAAGGGCTTTGCTGCTGCAGTGAGCGGACAAACATCTTCAGAGACAGGGTGCAGCATGAAATGGGCCACAGGAACGAGTCTGAATGTCATCTAAAAACCAATAAGGAGATGGATGGTTATTTATTTATTTATTTAGGGTGCTAGGGATTGAACTCAGGGCCTTACACTTGCTGGGGCAAGCGCTCTACCACTTGTGCTAAACTCCCAACCCCTAGATGGTTTTTTAAACAAAGAAGTGACATAATCTTTTCAAGAAAGATAGGTATTAAGAAGGGTCCACTGGATTGAGTAACAAGGAGATGGCAAAGACCAGGTGAAGGCAGCTTCAGGGGTGGAAAGGAATGAAGGTCCAAGGCAGGCTGGCAGAATTTTGTCTCAAGCATAGAAACAGAAAAGAGCTGTGTGACTATTGAGCATTACATACTAACTTAGTAGTAGAAGAGAAAATTAAATGAAGTTGATAAATTGAAATGCAAAAGCCTTTTTAAAACTATTAAGCTACCTGGAAATCCTTAATTCTGATAGATAAGATAAATGATAGACGATCAATAGATAGACAAACAGATAAAACAGAGATATAAAATGGTATAGGAGAGAGACATTGAGTTTTGAGCTTAAAAATATTTATGATAATTTTGAGATTAAGCCAGGAGTAGAATAAGAATTGATAATAACTGGGGAGTAATCAGAAAATAAATAGATATGCTATTTATATTCCTTTAAAACTTGTTCTAAACAATGTTCCTTTATGTCTTCTAATAATTGGTACTGTTAGTGCCTGGAGACTTGGGGGTTCTAGATTTGTAGAGTTCAGGGTTACAGATTATAGACAAACATCATGGAATCAGTTATCTGCAAGACTGCTCCCACTCCAACCAAACTCACCCGCCAAGGCACAGCTTAGGCAGAAGCTCCTTGGACACCTGCCATAAAATCAGTGTTAGCCGCATGCCTCCTCTTTGTTTCTCCTGCCCTGTGTGCACGATCCCATCACTTCATGGTGTCATCCTTCCTCTCACACTCTACTATAAGCTCTTTCGAGCAGGGATTCTGTGTTATTCACCTTTATGTCCCCGGTACTCAGCACCACACCAGGCCCACAGTAAGTTCAAGAACAGTTTAGTACACTAGATCTCTGAGGTTACTTTCGGCATGGACCAGAAGTCACTTCCGGCCATCACCAGACACCAGCATCCACCTGGTGGCAGCAGTCCCATGGTGCAGCTCATTCCAGGGGGGGGAAACAGTCACGGAGGGTTGGGGTTAAGCCTGGGTCTGTAAAGAGCAGATCTGCACACACTGAACTCCTAAACCCACACAACAAAAAAGCCAGTTCATACAAAGTGCTGACACTTTCATCTTTGTTTTCTCAGAATCCATCAAACAATTACCTAATGAAAATCACAAGTTTTACAACTAAGTAAAACAACACAGCAATACTGATAACATTTTAAAAAAATAGATCCCCCAAATAACTCTGCTGATCTATCTTCTTCAATGTTGAAGAATAAATAGTAGCTCAAGAAACTTTACCTCAAATATTTTTTATTTATTGACCCAAACAATATCAGTCCTTAGGGGCTGGGGATTTAGCTCAGTGATTAGAGTGCTTGCCTTGCAAGCACAAGGGCCTGAGTTCGATCCCCGGCACCACAAAAAAATATATATATATCAGTCCTTACAGCCAAGTTTATTGTTTGTTTTAAAGAATCTTTAGTGCTTCTCTGTCACAGAATATGGTCTTCGATTCTTAAAAAATGTAGAGACTACTGTATGTGAGAGGTTCAGATACTTTTTGAGGAATATTTTATATCTCATTTGAACCATTATTTATTCAGGCATTACATAAAAAAACAAAAGTGAAACATCTTCTTAATTGTCTTTCCCATTTGGTTGTATGTCAAAATACCAGCAAATGATCCAATTACCCTTGTCAAGATGCATTTACAATGACGGAATGATGGATCTGCCCAGCAAACAAATTAATAACACCAGGTGCCAGGATGAAAAATTCCAGAATCAGCAGAGACAAAGCACTGCTTTGCAGATGGAGGGAACTGGGAACTCTTCATCCTAACACACGGCCTGCAATCAGTCCTCTTAGTGTCTCCCGGTCATGAGAAGCAGTAAATTCAAATCATCTAGTTATTTTATGGTCTCTCAATCCAGGCTGTTTGGGTTAAAATCATTCCCTGGTCCACTTACAATTTTAATAGGGCTGTATTTCTCCAGCATTGCTTAACTTTCAGCCCTCTCCACACCACACACACACACACGCACGCACGCACACAACCAGGAGCTATAAATAAGATCGGACTGAGTGACAACTCCCATCTTATTTTGCTCCAATTCTCTAGGACCTGCCTGTACTTCAACCTCTTCCACTAAAAAGAAACACTAAAGATAGCAATATTTCCCTCTTCCACCCATTGTGACACCAAGGACAATGAGACAGAAGTGTGCCTGCATGCACACAAAGCCTACAGACAGCACCAATACGAGCTGCCCGGGAGCTGGTGCTGGCTCTCTGGAGCAAGGCCGAGATTTAATGAGGCTCTGCAGACTGAAGGTCACACTGGCACGCCGAGTAGCAGGGTCTCTGCAGAGAGGTGCACACTAATCCCAAAGAACTTCATGCGGCTCAGAGGCAGCGGAGACAGTGCTAACAGGAGGGCCTAGGCGACCCAGGACAGCATTTCTCAGAGCCAGTCACACACAGCCAGGTATCCATCTATGAGGCCTCGAGGTGAAAGGAAGCTGCTCCATGGGAAGGCTCTGCTCACAGGGAGGAAAGTTCTGTGATCGCTCCTCTTCCAAAACACTGTCTCTGACTTCTGCCTCTGCCTCCAAAAATATCAGCCACTTTTCACATCACATATTAGGACAGACAAAGAGAAGAAAAGGCAATGCTAGAAAAAATAAATTCATTAAGAAAGAGTTGTATTTTTCTACACTGAAAATGTCATTTATGTGTGAGTGAATAAATGCACACATGCAGTTCTCTTCATTCTACTACATTTTTTTTCTTTTTTCTTCAGTAGTGGAGATTGAACTCAGGACCTCTGCACTGAACTATGTGTCTCTCTCTTTTTGTTTTAAAACAGGGTCTCCCCGAGTCACTAAGTGGTTTCAGCTTGCAATCCTCCTGCCTCAGCCTTCCAGAGTGCAGGAATTATAGGGAGGCACCACTACACCTGGCTCACAACCATTCTTTTTCTCACTACATTCCAGAACTTATTATAAGATATAAACAGGGGTAAACCAATTCTTTATGATGAGGATAAAAACTTAAACAACTACTTAAAAAAAAAAAAATCCAAGGCTCTAGTCTTGCTTCTGCTCCTGGGTGACTGTAAGGCAGTCACCTGAACTCTCACTGGCAGATTCCAAGTTTATGTTGTATACAATATTTATATGTGAGTATTTGGCTAGGACTAGAACCCACTTTCATCAGACTTTCAAAAGTGCTGCAATTCAAAACTGTTTAAAGAACCACTGGTTAAGACAACTTCTACAAAGAAGTTATAAACTGAACAGCCAGCCTCCAGTTCTACAGCTCATTGGATAGCAACAGAGCAGATAAAATTCTAGCTCAATCAGAAGAAAAAGGCCTAGAAATGTTCATCTTTAGAGAATGGAAACATAAATGAAGGAGAGATGTTTTAAAAACAGTAATTCAGGACTGTAGTCAAAGGTGTATCATGTGCAGGGCAGTGGGTATAAGTAATTAGGGGATATGATATCTGCCAAAAATGTTAAGACACAAATAAACTTACCTAAAACTCAGTCTGCTATTTATTATCATCACCTGTGGGTCTGGTGGGAGATCAAGGGCTGCTGAACAGAGCTAAAGACCCGGGCATCTTCCTTCAGCTCCAAGCCAGAGATCCAGAAGTGGATGCAAACAGGAATAGAGGTCACCAGTGAGTCCACGCAGTACCCAGATCTTAGTTTCTCAATAGTATTCCCCACTAAAGAGAGGGGAATCCTTGAAAAAATGGCTGAATTCTGGTCTGGGACAAGGAGGAAGTGAAACACATAGATAATAACTGATTTAGGCGAAGATCATACATGGATGCAAAAAAATGCTTGGGCGAAAGTGATTTTTACATAGGGACTAAGATATTCAAATAGTCTCAAAACATTATTGACCACATTCCTTACTACCAAGCTTCCACTCCCCAAACCTAGACTTTAAGATTGAGTGTAGCCCCAATATTCTAATTAAACGGTATCTTGATTAATGGACATTAACTCTATTGAACATCTGCAAACTTGTCTGTTTTCAAAGAATTAGAATGTATCACCCAATATACATTCAGCATCACTTGATAATTACTCAGGAGTCAGAAGCACCTTTGTATCTACCAGGCATCTGTATTATTGGTAAGAACATAAGAGATAAAAGATTCACTGTGCAGAGAGGTCCCCACATGGTACAGCAGACTGTGAAGCTGGTCCTTCTCCCTGCTGCTTCCCAGTAACTAATGGTTCCACTTAGAGATATACAGTCCACAATTGTTCTACTGTCCTTTCCTAAGATTTACAGAAAATAAAAAGCTACTCTTCATCAGCCAAAGGTAGGGAAAGAACAACATGAAAAATTCTATAGGACAAATGACCATGTTTCTTCAACAGATGGTAAGGAGGAAGAAAGAGGAGAGAAATTATTTATTGATTAAAAGAAAATTAAGAAACCTATCAACCAAATGCAATATAACAATCTTCTCTGGACTCTGATCCAAACAAAATATAAAAAGGTATTTATGAAGCAGGAAAATCAGAATACTGCTTAGATATTAGATATTAAGGAATTATTAATAACTTTTTAAGTGTGATAATATAACAGTCATTAAATTTTTAAGAGTCCTTTTTGGACAAGATACATACTGAAGAATTTACAGATAAAATATGATGCCTGGAGTTTGCTTTAAAACATTCCAGCAGGTGGAACGGTGGAAGGATATAGATGAAACAAGGTTGGTCATATGTTGACAACTGTCTGATTTGGGTGATGGTTTTGCAAGGGTTTGTCTGTCCTCTCTAGGTTTCTGTGATGTTTGAAAATTTCCACCACTAAGAACCTGTTTTAAAGAAAGGAAGCCTTATTAGTTACAGATATGGACAAAGTATAATTAGTTAGGATATGTGTGCATTCAGATTCTAGATTTATATATTTCACTTAGTAATTGTTGACTGAATGCCTGGTACGTTTCAGTGTCTGTAGAACTTGGTGATTAGCAAGGATCTTTTTAAGGACCATGGAGAGCACCACGGTTACCAGCCCATGCAGTTAACTCAGGCTTGTAAGACAATCCCAGCTCTCCTAGCTACTAGCAGAACGACATGGGGGAAACAGCTTCCCCCTCCATATTTCCATCTAGTCAGCTATAAAATGAAAATAAGAGTATATGTTATGGACTGAACCGTGTCCCTTCTCCACAAAATTGATTTGTTGAAACACCTACCTCTGATGTGACTGCTATTTGGACACAAGGTTAGATAGTCATGAGGGTGGAGCCTTATCATGGAATAAGACCGAGCCACCCCACCCCCCACCCATCACCCCTGCACACCTTGCAAGGACGCAGCAAGGAGGTGGCCCTCTGCAGGCCAGGATGAGAGCCCTCACCAGGAACCTAGCTGCCCAGCACCTTTGTCTCAGGTCTCCAGAACTATAAAAAACAGATGTCTGCAGAAGTAGAGAATAGAACAGAGGTCACCAGAGGCTAGGAAGGAGGGCAAGAGGTAAAAAGAGGCTGTATAACAGGTACCAAAATACCGTTGGATGGGGAAAGTAGCTTCAAAGTTCTATATAGCACAATAGGGTAACCATAGTCTATATCAATTGATTATATATTTCAAAAATAAGAGAAGAGTGTGAAAGTTCCCAACATATAGAAATGATCATACTGGAGGAAAGGGAAAGGATGGAAATGCTAATTATCCTGACTTGGTCATTACACAATGTACACATGTACTGAATTATACTGTACTCCATAAATAAGTACAAATAAGTCAATTAGCATAAAATAAAATATTATGCATGAAATAAATAACATCTGCTATCTAAGCCACCCAATCTATGGTATTTTGTTATAGCAGTCAAAACAGACTCTCTCAGCAGATCTACGTGCAAAACTTTGTTCATCAGTTGATCATATAGAGAAATCTATGATTTATACTCTACTGCCATTGAAAATTAACCTAAAACTCTGTCTTACTTTGATAGCCACCCAGTTTGAAAGCCAAGACTTTAATGCCATCCGGATTCCTTAAAATTTGATGGATGTAGCATTTGGCTATGACACAACTATGCTCACAACAGTCTGAAGAAACATTATGTTCCTTCATATTAATTGACAAAAAACATGCAAGATGCATAATAGCAAGAAGTTACCCCAGTTGCCCTTTAGTGAGTCAGTTTATTTGGAAATGCATTTTGTTCTCAAGCAATATATCCCTGATATTCATCTGTGGATAGAAGGTCATACCACAAGCAAAGCTGGAAAATGCAAATGAAGTTAACTCAATAATAACTCTTTTTACTATTGAAATTTTGAAATACAGCACAACTACAGTATACAAATGAAGGAAACCCTCCTGTCCTTTCTCTGCAATTGAGGGTTTTTCAAAATTCCTGACAGTACTGAGGACCAGACATGAAAGTGGGAAGAGAAGATAGTGGTCAGTGCTGGAGGCACAGAGAGACACCGAAGCCAAAGAACTTGCCAGACCAACCTGTGAACCACGCACAGTGTGCATTCACCTGTGCAGTTCACCACAAACAGAAACATAAATGAAGGAGATGTTTTAAAAACAGTAACTCAGGACTGTAGTCAAAGGTGTATCATGTGCAGGGCAGTGGATACAAATAATTAGGGGATATAATATCTGCCAAAAATGTTAAGACACAAATAAATTTAACTAAAATTCAGTTTGCTATTTATTATCACCACGCACTGGCAATTCAAGATCATTTCAGTGATAAATATTCCTCACCCAAAAATATTTAAGTTTTAAAAATTGTCTACAGTCACTGTCAAGTTTTAAGACTGTCTATGTTAAGTATCGAATTACTACATTTTTGTTTTATAGCTCCAGTAAACATTTAATTTTACATACAGTTTGGAGCATGCCCATTGACACATGTCTGAAAGTGGCCTCAGCCCCACAGATTCACTGTGATCTGGCTTCAGGTAGCTGTTCAGGTCTCCACACCTGGACAGCAGATTCACAAAACCACCATTTGAAGTTTGTATTTGCATTTTAAAAAGCAAAGTATGATAACATGCAAATATGATAATTTTTATTTGGTAAGTGCAAATTTTATTTTATAGGAGGATATAATTTACTGACTAGGAAACACACTATTTTCAGTTTGTTTTAAGGTTGAAGGACAAAGAAAATAGTGGTTATCACTAGTATTAAATGATTATTAGCAAAACTAATTATGTTGTAGAGGATGATGTTTAAAATGATCCACTTCCACTCATACACCCCTATCTTTGGTACTATTCTGTTCTGAGCTTAATCATTCAGTAGCATTAAAAAAACCCAAGATCCTGATGAAAAGACCTTAGTGTTGTATTCTGGCTATGAAAGGCAAGGACTGACAAATGTCTCTGTTATTTTGTGATATCACATGCTTTAAATCACATTTTTTTATCTACAAATACTTTTTATTGATATATCTTTATAGTACATAATGATCACATTCCTCATGGGGAGTTGGTACATGTACATACCTTAATTCTTTTCTCATCCCCTTCCCCCTCATTTCTTCCCCCTCCCTCCATCTCTTTGTCCCCTTCCCTTTTTGCAAAAGACCCATCTCCCTATTTTCTATTATCTATATTTTGCTGTTTATTTAAAATTTGGGTCTCTCATATAAGAGAAACCATGTGATATTTGAGCTTGTGTGTCTGATTAATTTCACTTAACATTATGGTCTCATGGTACATCCATTTTCCTATAAGTGACTTAACTTTATCCTTTTATCCTTTTACTCTACTGAGTAATACTCGATTGTATAAATGCTACATTTTCTTTATTCATTTATCTGTTGATAGACATATAGGCCACTTCCAAGATTTGGCTACTATAAATTGTGCTGCTCTAAACACGTATCACTATAATATGATATTTTTAATTCTTTCAGGAAGATATTAAGAAGGGTAATATCTGGGTTGAATGGAATTTCTATTTTTTATTTTTTGAGGAATCTCTACACTGATTTTCATAATGTTTATACTCATTTACATTCTCACCAAGGATGTAGAAGGATTCCTTTTCCCCACAGCCTCATCAGCATTTGTTATCATTTAATTTCTTGTAAATCACACACATTTTTAAAAGGGCAGACAATTCGGGTCAAATAGATAACTGTTTTCACAAAATAAAAATGAAATAAGACCCGAATTCCTAATTTCTGGCATTAATGCTCATGAATCATCATTCATATGAGTATTTCCAACCATGTTGCCAGTTACTATGACACGCTATTGTATTTTCACATTAACTTTAAGATTCTTCAGGTAAAAAATAGTAAATTAGAGCTTTATAATTAGAGTTGAAAGGGTACTTAATTACTATCAAGAGTTTTAAGCAGAGAAATGATGTATTCTAAGACTGAGTGACTTGTATGAACGGATGTTTCTGAAAAATGTTTTCTAAAATTATTTGATTGGTACTTATTAATAGAGTACAATTTGGTAACCTCTCAGAAAATTAAACTATACCTTACTACCATATTTGCATAGATTTCAATTTTACAATTATGTGAATCATTCTTTTATCTGCAAACATTAATAAGCGTTTGCTCTTCACCTGGCACTATGGTTGTCATTACTGGTTTAAAGACATACGGGACCACAGTGTCTGATAATCAGTGGAATAATAAATATAAACAAATAATCATGAAATGAGCCAGTGAGATCACAGAGATATATACAAAGTGCTAGAGGAGCAAAAAGGGGTAGTTCAAAGTTAGTTCCCAGTCCCAGCTACTTTGAAATCAAGACAGAAGTCTGGTGTTAGGGAAGAATTAAATATATAAACAGTGATAGTTAATTTAGGATAGACTTTTTCTTCACATCCAAGCAGTCTGGTAATTCTGAAATATTTTCATCTCCATGGGGCTTACTTACGAGGTGTGATCGAAATAAACAGCGAATGCTTAAATTAAAAACAAATAATTGCAGTGAAAGACTTACTGCCATTAATCTCCCCAAAGTATTCAGCTTCACTTCAAACACACTCATCCCATCACTCTTGTGACTTTCTGAAACAGTTCCGGGGTCCTCTTTTCTGAATGCCTTTACAATGTGTGATCAAAAACATGGTACTGCTGCCGCCTAATGCCATTCAACAAGAAGGCAGGCTCATAAAAACACCTCGTGTGTCCTTAGCCACCTTCTTCACCAGATCTGGCATCATGTGACTTCTGGCTCTTTCCCAAAGTCCATATGACCAAAAAAGGCAAACACTTTTAATTGATTTAGGACATCAAGGCAGCCATGAGAGCAAAGCTAAGGACATGAAAGGGCACTTCAGAACTGATTCAGAAAGTAGCAAGAACAATGAGATCAGCGTGTTCAAAGCAAGGGCGAGTATTTTGAGCAGGTTTAATAGCTATGTGTCTTTTCCTGTAATAAATTTTTATTTTGATTTTTTCAATTTTTGTTTTTTATTACATGTTTGCAGTACAAAATAATCACATTCTTTGTGGGGTGTTGACACATGTACATAGCACAACTCAATTCTTTTTCTCATCCCCTTTCCCTCTTTTGCCTCCCGCTCCCTCTATCTCTTGATCCCCTTCCCATCTGAAAAGATCTATCTCCCTACTTCTTATTATCCATTTTTTATTTTGCTGTGTCTTATTTATTTCATGGTCCTGAGTCTTTGCTGTGTCTTATTTATCTTATGGTCCTGAGGCGCATCCGTTTTCCTACAAATGAATCAAGTTTATCTGTCTTTATGGCAGAGTAGTACTCCATTGTATATAAATACCACATTTTCCTTATACATTCATCTACTGATAGGCATATAGGTCACTTCCAAGATTTACCTATTATGAATTGTGCTGCTATAAACATGGGTACACATTATCACTGTAATATGATGTCTTTAACTCAAGTGTAATAAATTTTTAAAAATTTAAACATTTTTGGATCACATCTCATACTTTCATCACAAAATCCTGAAGCAAAACATTTTAGGTGACCAACTAAGAAAAGTACAAACAGTAGGTGAGAGCAGAGTTGCCAGTGGGATGGTGGAAAAGGAAGAGAATGCATACTTGTGCTTTGCAGAACTGCACAGAGAGCAACACCATTCGAGAACCATGGAGAAGAGCAAAGCGGAGATAAGGCGAGACTTTCACTGCTCAGTTTTACCGCTCCACACACTGCATGAGACACCTGTGAGACGATAACATGTAGGTGTCCAGTAGAAGCCAGAAAGGCAGGACTGCAGCCATAAGGGCAGGGCTTGCTTATTTAGTTTCAGACATCAGCAGGTGCAAGATGAGGGGTAAAATCATCAGGCTGGATGAGATTCGCCAGGGAGAGTATGTGTAAGTGGGAGCAAAATGCCTGAGAGTGGAACTTTTTTATTTATGGTTTTGTATTATTTCTTAAAAGTGTACCTTTTCATAAAAAGTATAAACTTTCAAAAACTACAGGTCCCTCTTTGGTTGAGAGTAGTGGTGAAGATCATGGCCTCTGGAGACAGTCCCAGATCTGCCAGTCAAGAGCTGGGTGATTGTGGACAAGCTACATAATCTCTCTGGGCCTCAGTTTCTTTATCTCCATAATGGGGATTGCATAGTAACTACCATGTCTGGATTTTCTTTATCTGGCTTTTGAATTTGGGGAGTTTTTCCTTTGTTTGTCTGGGTGGAGTTTTTTTAGAATTAGATGAGATGATGCATGTAAAGTGCTTAATATACAGTCTGCCACACAGAAAGCCCTCAGTACAGGTTGGCTGCTGTGCTGACGACAATGATAAATCCACAACAAAACTTACTACAATTCCAGCCATAATACATACTGGCTGTATTCTTCTATATGTCTTTAAAATTTATTTTCATCTCTCAAGGGATAGCCCATTTAAAGAGTGTTTTGTCGATATGAATAAAAAGTGGTTCAGTGTGTAGTAAACATAGATTGAGCATCTTCTCTGCTTATGTATATATGACTGCCACTATATAAAAGAACTTGATTGAGAAATTAATGCATTAAAGAAAATGCACTCACATTCTCTCTGTTTACATTAAGCAATAATCTGCTGCCTCTGATCCTTTTTGCGGGTGGTGCTGGGGATCAAACTCAGGGCCTTGCGCTTACCGGGCAAGGGCTCTACCACTTGTGCTAAATCCCCAAACCCTCTGATCCATTTAAACTTTAAGCATTCTGAGAACCCCTGAACAAAAACAAAAGACAGTGCTAAGTTTCCTAATCATTCATGACAACAAAGGATTAAAACATTTAGATAAAATTAACAACGTGTCCTCAAAGCTCCTACAATTCAGAGTTCTATCACCCCACTCACTAAATTGTATCACAGCTGGCAGCACAGGAGTCTGTTCCTTCCTAGAGGTTTGTAGGCACCTTGATGTCAAGCACTGTCTTCAGGATCCAATCCATACTTGGCATGAGCAAGTAACTGCTAAGAATTTCAAAACGAACAAGTAAATGAATGAACTCGAGAGCATATGGGACAGGACAGATCATCTAGACTACCAACAGGACTGGGGCCGATGATTTCTAAATTCCCTTTTTGCTCAGGTAATTGTAAGCCTATGGTTGACATATCTCATCTTAATGGTCCTGCATATGTCCCCCCACCACTAATGAAGAAAGTTAGCTGAAGAGAAATAAATGATAGACACGGGCTATGTTTTAGTAGTGTCCATTTTTATAAAGTACTACTATTG
>PVJO010026623.1:0-20838 GCA_004026905.1 Hystrix cristata
ACTTCTTCCTTTCCTATCTTTATTCCTTTTATTTCTTTCTCTTGTCTAATTGCTCTGGCTAATGTTTCTAGAACTATGTTGAATAGCAGTGGTGACAATGGGCACCCTTGTCTTGTTCCAGTTTTTAGTGTGAAAGCTTCTAGTTTCTGGCCATTTAGTGTAATGTTGGCCATTGGTTTGTCATATATGGCTTTTATTACCATAATAATTTTTTAATTTTACATTCACTGTATTTTTCAATCACATCTCATACATATTTCAAAACATTGTATATAGTAAATGCAGAGTTTTGGTCAATTAAACATAGATTTTTAAAAATTTTGGAAATGCATAGGACACAACTATATCTCAATATAAGTATAGCATTCATGAACTCGCCGTTCTCTTTCTCAAACTTGGGAACCCCTACAGGATATGGACACTCAGCCTGTGCCACGACTCACACTCTGGAATAGTCCGGCTACTATTATGGGCTTATACGAGGTATTTCTGTGCCTTAACGTTCTGAAGTCTTTGGAGTCTTAACACCTTAAATCTTAAGGTGTGATCTTTTAAGTATTAAGAACCAATATATTCTGTTCTCAGTAATTTCTTGGAGAGAAGTATCTGTGCAAATGTAGTCATTCTTTCACACAGTAAGCAAAGATCCATTAGAAAGGGATTAGGAATTGGACATGTAGCTCAGCACAAGGCCTTGGGTTTGTTCTCCAAAAAAAGAGGACTCAGAATTTGGGGTTTGGGGGAGAGGTGCCCACTGATAACTTTATAATAGAACAGAAAATCTGTAAATCACTAACCTAGGATTAGTGCTGCTCTGACAGAGGACTACTTTAAGTAAAGAAATAACTTGAGTCTAGAGCTCTTCAAGACAAAAGTTCTATCTTGTAACTAACAGTAAAAGACAATAAAAGAGTAAAACTCAAACCCCTTGCTCAAAATTGACCTCGGGTCTGATGCCTTCTTCAACAGTTGAAATTGCAAGGATTTGACTAAAATCAAAATAGAAAAAGTTCATGTGATTAAAAACACCACAAACTCTAAGTAGTTTCCCCAAATATGGAATGTTACCATTAGAAATAAGAAAAGGAAAATTATTTTAGGTATTTGATATTTGTTTGAGAAAACTAGACACAGAAAAATACAGTTATACTGTCCTATGAAACTCTCAAGTGAGACCCCAGGAAGAACTTCCCATCACTGTTATGCTGTACCACATTTCTCCATGGGAGACCATGCACCTTCTTATGACAGTCTTTAAACAATGAGCAAGCCCATTCTAATCTAGGGTAGGAGAATGGAAGCAACTCTTTAAAAGCTAGGACCAAGGAGACAGACTTGAACGTGATGACTGAACTTTTAACTACAGAAATCCAACATGGTACTCAAATGCAGGCCAATTACACTGCCTCATTCTAGGCAGGGCCCACATGGGCTCCACACTCTCAGGGCCTGCAGAGATTATTTTTACCTAATCCAGGGCTGCATTCTCAGGAAATCCATTGTTGCCACACACCTAAATCATATTTTTTTAAGTCCTGCCACTAATGAATGAGGCCTTTTTATCTCTACCCACCCAGGTCCTTTATCTTCCAATTGGTTCCAAATTTTAAAAGGTAACAGAATACTGTACCTCTAATTAAACCCCTCAAGCCCCAACAGCAGGGATGCCCTTATTTTTCTCTTGCAGTACTGAGATTGAACCCAGGACCTCAGGCATGCTAGACAAGTGCTCTTTACTAAGCCATATCCCTAGCCACCCCTCACCATCCATTATCTTTTTTTTGGTGGGGGTGCTGGGGATCGAACTCAGGGCCTTGTGCTTACAAGGCAAGTGCTCTAACCACTGAGCTAAATCCCCAGCCCCATCCCTACTCTTAAAACACATTTTTTCTAAAATGCTTCTAAAATGTAATTCACTTATATGTTTGAACACAAGACAATGGAAGCCCAGTAGATTCTTTTATTAGGTCTAAGGACTTTTAAAATTACATCATCAGCTTTCTGTTTTAGATTGAGTGCATGAATATTTATTTGTTTTTGTCTCGTACTTGACATTTCTCCAAATCAAAGACAGTGTCCCCGTAGCTGAACTATCACTCAACACATTTTATTGCTGTCTTGTGTATTTCTCATTTAATTAAACACATTAATCAAATTCAATTCAGTTGTCTAAGGACTAAACTACACAGGTTACTACAGCAGATTACACAATTTCCTGACCTGTCTGCTACTCTTTAGAGATCCAGATCTCCAGCTATATACCAGCTACGCTTTTAAATAAATTGGTCTTTCTCCTGAGTCTCTGCCTGAAACTCTCTTCCTGCTCTCTCTTCCCTAACCATCTTCGAGTTAATCTTTAAACATCTTTCAAGTCACAACATAGATATCATTTGGAAGAGATCCCTCACCAGAACCTGATTATGGTTGGACTTCCAGAACTGAAGGAAATAAATTTCTCTTGTTTAAACCATTCAGCCTGTGGTACGGGCTGAATATCTCCCACAGTAAAAGCCAAAACCTGAAATTCTCTGAAATCCAAAACTCTTTGAACATCAACATGATGCTTAAAAAGTTTGAGAGATTGGATTTTGGGTTAGGGATGCTCAACCAGTAAACTCTATGTAAATATTCCAATTTAAAAAAAAAAAACTCTAAAATCTCAAACATTTTTGGTCCCAAGCATTTAGATAAGGGATAGTCAACCTGTATTTCATTATGGCAGTCCAAGCTAAGTAATACTGTTTTTGTTTTTGTTTTTGTTTTTGTGGAGGGTGGGGCGCAGCTAGTTTCTCTAGACCATCAACAATATCCCTGAACTAACTTAGACCTCATCACCCAACTAGGAAATGTTTCTTATACAAATGAGAAGCTAAACACTCCAATACAGGGTCCCTAACTCCTAGAGATGTTTCTGTTTTGTTTTTACTTTTCCCATACCACCAACACAATGAGTTTCCTTGATCTTTCAAAAGAGGCTTTTGCCATATGATCTCTTGGCATGAACTTCACTTTCATAGAAAATATTATCCAAATGCACTAACTAACCAAGAAACTACTATACCCTGTTCTCCTTGGTCAAAACTGATAGAACCAAACAAAAGATTAATTTTCACTAATGCTTTGAAGTCATCACATACTTTGGGAGAAGTTGAAAATATGTTGTTTAGAAATTTAGTCATAGGTATGCAACACGTAATTCTTCAGTTAGATGACCAAAACAACAATTTTTTTTAAAATGAAACAAAGATTTAAATTCAAATTAACTATTACATATAAAGTTGAGTATCCCTTATCAAAAAGGCTTGGCACCAGAAATATTTGGGATTTCAGAATATTTGTATACATACAATGAGCTATTTTAGGGATAGGATCCAAATCTATACATGAAATTCATTTATGTTTCATATATATTTTACACACATACACTCTAAGGGCAATTTTCATAATATTTTTAATGTACCTGCAGTTTGACTATAACCTGCCATATGAGGTCAGGTGTGGAATTTTCCACTTGTGGCATCATGTTGTCACTCAAAAGGTTTTGGATTTTGAAACATTTTGGATAAAGGATGTTCAACCTGTACTAGTAAGATAACTAAGACAAGACTATAGAACACTCCTTTTAAAAAACCTTATTATGAAAAGAAAAAGCCTTATTATGAAATATATCTGATACGTAAATGTTATGGTTTGTATCTAGATGTCCCCACAATGCTTCATGCAGTTGTAGGTGGGGCTTTTCAAAGGTGGCTGGATCTAGGGTGTGTGCTGCTGGGATTAAGGGTGCAGCGCTTAGAACAAAGGTTCCCCACCCTGGGTGTGAGTGCTACCTCCCAGAGGGCAGTTAGCCGGAATGGACTACAAGGGGCAGAGAGAGGGCTGCTGCTGCCACTTTCTGCTGCTGTTCTTTCTGTTGCTGCTGTTTGTCTTCTGCTGCCTCCTGCCTGCTCTGTGATGCCCCTCTGCCAGGCCACCCACCTTGGAGCCAGCTGACTATGGAAACCTCTATAAACCGTGAGCCAAAATAAACCTTTCTTCCTTTAACTTTAGGTGTTGAGTATTTTGTCTCAGCAGCGAGAAAAGTAACTAAAACAATAAATGACTAGTTATAGCCCATGTAGGAGATAAAAATAATGGCGAAGACATACACAGGGGAAGTTTGAAGGTTCTGGTAACTTTCTGTTCTTAAGCCAGGCAATGAAGACAGAACTGTTTATT
The DNA here is from genome assembly GCA_004026905.1 of Hystrix cristata. Classification (NCBI taxonomy): domain Eukaryota; kingdom Metazoa; phylum Chordata; class Mammalia; order Rodentia; family Hystricidae; genus Hystrix; species Hystrix cristata. Next base: position 4,219 of record PVJO010026623.1, read on the forward strand.
CCATTTTCACCTGCATTTTACATATACTATTTTGTATATTTGAAATATTTTACAAGGATTTCTCAGGATAAGAGTAGTCTACCAGACATGTGGGTCTGCCACTCAGCTTAGTCAACAGCACATTACCAGGGGAGCTGAGCAGCCTTAGTGGCCCTTACCACTGAGGTCTGCTGCTTCCCCAGCCCATTGTTGGACACTACTAATCTGAATTTGGTATCTATTATGCCTTAGAATATTGCCACAAATACATGTTTAATTTTGCATGTCTTTGAATTATATATACTACAAACTATTCTGCAACTTGCTTTTTTTCACCCCATCACATTCGTGTGGGAGTCACCCATGTGAACATATGGTTCTGGTTCATGTGGTCAAATGCTGCATAAAATTTCAGCATGTACTTCTCTGTGGCACTTTCTGGATAATTTCTTTGGACCCATCATCTGGTTCACTAATTCTCTCTTCAATTCTTTAGCCTGTCCACTGAGTTTATAATTTCATGGAATCAATAAATTCATTTACACCAATAAATTCTATTTGGTTCTTTTCATAATATGCCTGACTTTGCTTATTAAGAGAACCAGATCTAAGGGTTGAATGTATTTACAACCCTCAGCCCTACATTATGTGGCTCTTGCCTACTTATTCCAATCTGCTTCACAGCACAAGTAACAACTTACTATAAAAGGACTAAACATATCCTCTAAAGGGTGCTAGATAAACTGTGCTCCCTCATGTAACACATTATAGCCACTATATTAAAAGAATGCCTCAACTCAATGTCCTATGAATTAAGTTAAAAAAAAAAGCAAGATGCAGAACCAATTATGTAACACACTACCTTCAGCATGGGAGATAAAAAAGGAAATTCATCTCTAGTTTGTAAATGCATCAAAACGATCTAGAAGGGTATTCACAAGAACGTGGAAACACCACTGTCTCTGGGGAAAACATTTGTATGACTAGGAGGCAAGATAAAGAGGAATTAATTTTCACCAAAACAACATTTGAATTTTAGCTCATGCACAATATATATTTCCTATTTGAAATAAAAATAATGGCTAAATACTAACATATGCCATGCCATTTGCTACCTGTCTGCACTTGGCACATACTATTGCTCTTCTTTTGTGTATGTTTCATTGTCTCCAGCCTCCTTCCCCTATCTACCAGATTAGCTCTTATTCACCCTGCAGGACTCAGATGGAACAGTACCACCATAGTCACAAAATCAACCACTCCTTCTTCTGTATTGTTGCTGTCCATACAACTGTTATTGTGTGTCTATCCCACAAAACTGAAAGCTCCGCTGAGCCCAATACAATGTTTGGAAGGTGGTCATCATTCAATATATTTTTGCTGAAAGAATGAAATAATTAAAATCAAAAGCTATAATTTGACTACAAATAATATTAATAGATGATACACATACAGAAGCATTAGCTCCCTAAGTTATGAAATTAATGCTTTCTCCCCCTGAAATTTATGACCAGGTTTTGGCAGACAACCAAACAATAGCTGGGAAGATTAGAGTTTTGTGTTTTTGTTGCAATTTCCTGAGTCATGAAATTGGTACCTGGGAAATAGCCAAGGTCAACAACCAGAGTTGTTATTAATGGCCCAACAAGAATTGCTTCAGAGCATATACCCAGAAAAAATCCTTTATGTGTCTACAGGGGCAAAATAAAATGCAACTACACAATGACCTTAATTCAGCCCAACTCAAAACTATGTCACACTGAAGAGGCTACTTGATAAAATTATTTTAAAACAAAACACAGAGCAGAGTAGCTATAACAGAAATTTGTTGTTCATCCTCCTAAGAGTTGTTTCCAGCAGGTAGACCCTGTACTCTAGGAGAGAATGATTCTGGGCTCGGTGCCTACAATGAGACATGGAGCTGACCAGGACCCAGAGCCTGCCCTCCCAAGCCTCTACTGTGGGCCTAGGACACATACACACATACATCACACCCCACATATGTGCACACACATGCCCGCCCTGCACAAACATAACTAATGATAAAGCCAGCCAAGCTGTAACAGGCACCACAACAACAGAATGAATAATTCTTTCATGTGAAAAAAGTAGTTGAAGAAAATGTCATAGAAAATGGTGACTTCTCAATTGGGTATTTCAAGATGAGTCAGACTGTACAAAGGAAAGAGGAAGGGGACCATGAACTAGATTTCAGAGAAAGACCTCAGCATGTGGCAGGAAAGTGAATGTTAGATGTGGCAGCATTGCTACAGCTAGCCTGGGCTAGAAAGAAAACAGGAAGGAGATCAAATCTTAAGATATTAGGTTGGGCCAGACATGGTAGCACATGTCTGTAATCACAGCACTCAGGAGGCTGAGGCAGGAGGACCAAGAGTTCTAAGCCAGCTTGAGCTACACAGTAAGTTTAAGGCCAGCCTCAGCTTCATGCCAAGATTCATCTTTTTGTTTGTTCGTCTGTTTCAAGCTGCCCCCAAAAAGAAGTGAGGATGACACAAGGAAGACAGCTGCCAGCAACCCCTTTGAGCCAAGCTCACAGGATCAGTCTTTACCACAGGAAACAGAGACCACAAAGACTTGAGCTAAGGAAAGGGCACAACCAAGTGGGAAGATACCATAGCAGCAGCACAGAATGAACTGCAGGACACAGACTACAGGTCCACTAACTTCAGCAAGCTTTCCTAAAAGCAGCATGCCTCCCTGGAGACAAGGGGGTACCAAAGTCAATCCTCCAGTGAAGACAGTTCTTGCATTATCTTATATTTCTCCACCACTTTCATTCAAGCGTGGGCTATGGTTCAAATTCATACAAATAGGTCCCAAAATATTTTGGAAAGCCACACACTCAATCTTACCAATAAGAGAAATTTATGAGACACAGAGATATAACAACCAAATGCTGCTAGAAGGTCCTTATATGAATCTTAAACTACAAAAAAAAAAAGTCAAGTGGGACAATCTGAACTCACTGGATATTTGATAAATAATACGAAATTACTACGATTTATAAGGGATGATAATGTTGCTACAATAGTAACTATGTTTTTTAAAGATTCCTTATCTTTTGGAGACTAATACTGAAAGATTTATAAATCAAATTATCTCTAAGATTTGCATCCAAATCAACTTGACTTAGGGAAAGGCAGCTAAAGGTAGCTAGACGATATAAGATGGACCACGAGCCGCTAAATAACTAGGGGAGTTATGGGTATATGGGGTGTGGTCTATTACATTATTGTCTCTACTTTTATGCATTTGAAATTTTCCATAATAAAAAGTTAAATTTAGAAAGTTACCTCCCAATATGAAGCTTTAAAAGAGTGAATCTAGCAAGCACAGGTCAAGCACAGATTTTTTTCCCTCAGTGCTCCAGAACCCTTATCCAAACATCTGCTCGCCATCTCCCTGACATCTTGAATGCCACAGGTCCAAGAAGTAGCTCTCATTCTTTCTGGTAAGCATTGCTTCTCTTCCCCATTCCCTGTCCCTGCAAGAGCCAGCTACCTGTGAGTCATCTTCTGCTTACACCCACAGGAGTCACCTAGGTTTCAGGCAGTGGCAGCTGTTCTTCTCATATTAACTTTTTTTCACAGCCTCTTCCTGCAGTCTACAGTAAAACCAATGCAATTGTATTAACTCTAAAAGAAACATCTCTGGCCCAGTGTGGAGGTGCATACCTGTAATCTCAGCTACTGGGGAGGCTAAGGTAGGAGGATGGTAAGTTTGAGGCTACCCTGGGCAATTTAGCAAGACCCTGTCTCAAAAACTAAAAGGGTTGGGCAACGTAACTCGGTGGTACAGCGCTTGCCTAGCTGTGCTCTACTACCAAAACCAATCAATCAATCAAAAGAAACTTTTCTGCCTCACTTAAAGGCTCCCAATGGCTCCTCACCAACTAGGGTACAAAAGCCCAACTCCTCAGCAAAGCAAAATCTGTTGACCTCTTCTTGTCTATAAGGCACTGATGTTTTGCTGATACCATCTTTGTGAATTCTGTTCTCACAAAGGATCTGAAAGCCATTTCAGAGCTAATTAAGGATTTAACTAGTGAGTGGCACAGCCAGCAGATATATGATGTCCCCAGTCATAGGAGGGGATCTCTTCAGGCAAGGTGACCAGGCAGCCCTTACCTGAGAGCCAGCATTGTGAACTGACATCCTCTCTGTGTTTTGCCCATGCCAAGGCCCACCTCACTGGCCCCTCAGGAGATGGAGGCTGCTGGCACTAAGACCTAAGCCACCTAACTGGCTGGGCAAAATGTAGCCACAAAACAGAATTTTTCTCTGTGGGAATAAATGATGTAGTGAAGGCTCAAACTCAAAACCAATTAGCTGGCTTCCTCCTCAATACTGGAATGACAGCATCTAAGCCAAAAAATCAGAACAGATATTAACCATAAAAGGTATAGAAATTAATCCATGGAAAAGGACATACAATGTGATGAGAATTACAAATAGAGACATGAGTCACCTTTATTAAAGGTACTCAAAATAGGTTAGCAAAGTACAAGTGGGGAGTGTTCAAAGAATGTCAGTCGCTGACAGCACAGCCCCAAATTTTTTTTGCCAGCCCCTTCAACTATATTATTTATTTCTTCTTTCCACATGCTTCTCAGTCACTCAGCTCCAAACTAAAGCTTATGTTTGCAGAAAGATGAAAAATGTCTTCCTGATCTTAAACTGCCAGTCCTCACTAACAATGAACAAAGAGAAATCTAGAATTGGTGATAGTTACCAATTTAGTGACTACACAGCAACTGGTATCTGCCCAGGTGATATATGCAACAAATGCTTCCTGTGCAGCTTACCACATTCTAGATTCTAGGAATGCAATGGTCAACAAAAGGGACAAAAGTCCTGCCTTCCCTTTATAAGCCTTATATTCTAGTAGGGGAAAGAATTTTTAAAATAAGTAAGTTAAATGGCATGTTGTAAGTAGTAAGGAGGAAAATAAAGGAAGGAAGGAAGGAAGGAAGGAAAACAGAGTGCCATGGGAGGTTCCAGGGTAGGACCATGGAACCATGGACAGCCAAGAAAGAAAAGGTTTCACTGGAAACAAAAGGCTATGCCCCATCATAATACTACAAGCTAGCTGTTCACCTTCTTGCAATTTGATTCTCTGCCAGTTTTTATTACTTGTGCGTGTGGTGGGGGGGGGATCCTGGGGATTGAAAACCCACGACCCTCACACTGAGTTACATCTCCAGCCTTTTTTTTTTTAATTTTTTGAGATGAGGTCTCACTAAAACTTAAATTGCCCAGGGTGGGCTCAAACTTGTGATCCCTCTACCTCAACCTCCCAGAACGTTGGGATTACAGGCATGCCCCACCACATGTAGCTCCCAAATTTTTCCAAGCTTTTTTAAAAGATGCCTGCTGGGTGCAGTGGCACATGCCTGTAATCCTGGCTATTCAGGAAGCTAAGGCAGGAGGATCACAAGTTCAAGGCCAGTCTGGGGAAATTAGCAAGACCCTATCTCAAAATAAAAATTTAAAAGGGCTGGCAATGTAGCTCAGTGCTAGAGTGCTCTCCTAGCATATGCAAGACCCTTGGTTCAGCCCCCAGTAATGTAAAAATAGAAGAAGGAGGAGGAGAAGAGGAAGAGAAAGAAGAGGAGGAGGAGAAAGGAGAGGGGGAACGGAGGGCAGGGGAGGGAGGGGGAGGAAGAGGAAAGAAGCCACCCACACTCATTACTAAAACAAAAACAGTGTTCATCTCATCATTTCACATATATAATACATTTGGCCATATATATATATAATGAGAAAGAAAGGGAGGGAGAGAGGGAGGAGGGAAAACCCACTCTATGTGTAAAACTAAAATACAAAAAGGGATTGGGTAAAAATAGTACACAGTAGTTCCTGTCCTCTGAGAGTCCACAGCCCATTGAAGATCAACTGTGTAAAAGAAAAACAGCACCGAATGAAACCTCCATTGACCATCCAAGTTTTTAGTAGCAGTGGGATGCTCAAGGCTCTCACGGGAACCATCAGGCAGTGGAATGCTATGTGGGAAGGCAAGACACCCCACCATCTGGCTGGGTGCTGACAGCAGTCTAGTGCACCAGGAGGACAGATCTATGGCAAAATACACAATGAAGAGGAAAGCAATGGAATAGGGCAAGGAAGAAGATATGAATGAGGTAAACAAACATAGAAGAGTAAAAGAAAAAAGTCAAAGCTGGAGGCTTTGAGCTCACATGAGTGGTAAGATATAGATGCCACTTACAGAAGTGAGAAAGTCCAGTGGAAGAGCCGGTTTTAAAAAGAGAAGGTGTAAGTATGTTACTGCATGAGCTGATTTTATAACGTGGCATGTTCAGGTGGAAATGACCCAACAGATGAGAATATTTGACTCCAAGGAAGATGTGACAAATTTCTCTCCAGGGAGAAAGGGAAGCCGATTTTTCAGTTTGTCTTCTCTTGTAACTTTTGAATTGTGTACTATGATATGTATTATCTTATTGAAAAGTAAATTTAAAAGCCAGGTGCAGTGGTATACACCTATAATCCTAGCTACCTGGAGGCTGAGACAGGAAGATCACTTGAGCCTGGGAGTTTGAGGCCAGGCTGAGTTACATAGTGAGACCTCATTTCTTAAAAAAAAGAAAAAAACATATTTTTTAAGTAGTGACTTTCACGCCTGCATTGCAATATGTTCAGGACTGAATATCAAAACCTGGAAACCAGCTATACAAAAATGATACTCAAAGCAAAAGTTATCAGACAGAGTAAGGACTGCCCCTTGGGCACCTCTATGTTTAGGTAAACAGTGTGAAAGCAAGGATGACTGGGCAGACAGAAGGACTGTCAATGGGACAGGAAGAACCTTTGAAAACATGGCAAGTAAATGCATCGAGGAATGTACCTGAAATAAGAGAGTGGGTGATGAAGGGCCTCCACAGATTTAAAAGTTAGAGAATGAAGGTTTTCCTCAAGCTAGCCAAACTACCTTACTTTGGATGCAACTTGCAAACTGCAAGAGCAAACCAGCAGCTGAGCTGTTTGTGTACCCTTAAGACCTGGGGATCTCCACTCCACAGGATGACTTACCTGGAATATACCCTGAGATTCATGTAGGGAATCCCAATCCATTATGTGATATCCAGTTTGGAAAAGAAATACTGTGATAAAAAAGGAACAAAATCAAACTTTCCAAAATCAGAAGGTGAGAGCATCCTTTCAAGGACACAGGGCCTGGCCTGAGTTGGCCATGGGAGGGGAGGGGACAAGGCCATCCAAGCAAGGAGACTGCCCCACCAACCTTTCCCAGTCTATGGATGAGCACGCCATAACCAACTGCCCCTGCTTTTACTCTGGCCTGTCTGAGAAACCTTCTATGGACAGCCTAAAGGTGAGGCCCTCCTGCTTGCCTACACTGAGGAAATGCTTGGCCTGAATCTATGGCCTGTTCTGCTTAAATGGCAAATCTCTCATCAGAAATGAATCAATTGGCACTGAGTCTGGGTTCAGGCTCTCTGAACCTGGCTAAAGTGAGCTAGCCTCTGAGACAGAGAGTCAGTTACTAGGCTGCTGACAATTTCAGCTTTTGAGCCAGCAATGTCATTGTAATAATTCTGGGCCAAGGCACATGCTATCTATGTGGCCTCTTGCAAGCGTGCCAGCAATACCTGTGCCACACACCTTAACATTCAACTGCAACCACGTGTTATTTTCTCACTTCTCTTTCACAGCTTGCTCCTGTGCTGACAACTATGGCTGTCTTCCAGGTTTAAGAGTGAAACTATAATAACACTATTTTTTCCAAATCCAGTCATTTTATACAGGCTTAAAGTCACTGTTAAAAATCACAGAGAACAGCTTGCTATATATAAGGCAATCACAAAAACATCTGTTAAATATACATCTGTTCATCGTTTGCCACTAAATTAACTGACCTACTCGACATGGCTGACTGAGCATTACACACAGGAGAGAAAGAATTTCTTATGGCTTATTAGAAAAATAGGAAGTAGGCTACCTGCTCTCCCTCCCTAGGCCCACCACCTCCCTCTGCCACTGAGGCAACCATCAATCATTGTGGTCTGCATTTCCAGTCCAAGGATTACCAAATACAAAAGCTAGAAATATATAATATTCTTTTGCTTTTTTGGGGGGCTGCTGGGGCTCGAACTCAGGGTCTTGCACTTGCTAGGCAAGTGTTTTACCACTTGAGCTAAATCCGCAACCCCTGCTTGTTTTAATTTATACAAGTAGTGCCTTCTAAAACTGGGAAGCAGGTTTGTCTATAGAACAAAGACCAAAACAACAGTAGCTTAAACAAGACAGAAGTTTATTGTCCCCTCATGTGAGACTCAGAACACAAGCCGCTCTGAGATGAAATAGTGGCTCACCCATTTTTACTGCTCCATCATCCCTGGGGTGTTGCCCTCACTGTCAGGCCCATGTTACGCTCACTGTCAGGCCCATGTTACAGGGATAGAAAAATGATATGCTACTTCTACTCACATCCTGTTGGACAGAACTTGATCACATGGTCACATCTAGATGCAAGAGAGACAAGAAAATAAGGTCTTATTCCAGCAAGGCCATTGATCTTTCTAAGAATACAGCACTATGGGGGAAATAGGAAGCAGTTGCAAGGGGACAAGAAGCATTTTCTGCCATGTTTACTGGATAGATTATACAGCATCTTCCTTCCTTTCACTCAATATTATGTTTTTATGGTTTCTCATATTTAAACATATAAAGTTGTGCATGTGCACTGAATGTTGTTCACCGAGTCTTATTTGCTCAGGTGCAGATTTGCTTTAGAATCTAGGATTTAAATTCTAAATGTGGTGTGTGAATACACTGTAATTTACTAAGAAATTCCCTACTGCTAGACACCTGGGTCTTTTAAACACAATATAGTTTAAAAGTGTTTGAATCACATCAAGGGAAATGTTAAATTAGTTAAATGCTAAATTATACGGATCCATCTCAGGTACATTCAGGTTGTTCTGTAAAGCTTTTAAAGTGCTCTGCAGCAAGCCAATTAAAACAGAAACTGACAATACTAGGCTATATAGAAGGAGGAGATAAATTTATAGTTCTAGACCTTCTGTTATTATAATCAAGCATGGCATGGTATTCTGAGTTTCTTGACAACAGAAACAAAAAAGAAAAAAATACTGTGTGGCATTTAATTCTCATCATCTGATAAAAGGAAATAAGCCAGTTAAGAGAAATAAATGTTTGTTTAATCTTAAATTCTAAAACAAAGCTGTCACATTAGCTCTCATCCAAGGCTCAGTAAGCAAGAAAATGGAATGTCTTTAACAACCAATTATACAAAAAAAAAAAAAAAGGCACAAGGCTTCTCTAGGAGAATGATTCTTTTTTTTTTTTTTTTTTTTTTTTTTTTTGTGGTGCCGAGGAGAATGATTCTTGGCTGACCCTTAACAAGCAGAGGATTTAACATTAATTAGTTTTTTTTCCTACATGGGGTAAGGTTAGTTCCCCAGGTTCAAGTCAGTATGAGAGTTCCTCCCAGAAAGGGACATCCACAAGGACCTGACCACTGAGAAAGGCTGAGTCTCCTAAGAGCCTGATGGTTCCCCTGTGGTTTGGTACTTTTGGAGAACACACTATTAGTGACTCTGGTATTGGGGGATTTTTGTTTCCCTCTCCTTTACTTAACTCAAAATTTCAATCCATTTTAGAGAAGTGAAAAGGTACTGGTTATTTCTGCGGGGTTTTTTTATGACTGTAAAACATCCAAATATAGTATCGTCCTTTTCCTTTTTTCTTGAACTTAGCAGTTATTTTTCTTTTAATATATATATTTAATTACTATTTGAATTCTAGAAATTTATGAGATACCATGCGACAATTCAATAAATGTATAAATTACATAATGATTAAGTCAGGGTAGTTAGCAGTTCCAGCTCCTTAAACATTTTTTAAATTTTTTAAATTAAATGATAGTTATAATACTCTATCCCAATAAACTACCCTCAGTTTTTTAGCTGCTTCTTTCTGCTGTAAGTAATTTGCACCAAACAGAATAAGTACATTTTAGTATTTAAGAAACAAGGGTTTCAAATCAACTAGGGACACCTAAGGAATATTGAACACCCACTTTGTACTAAGAATTTTACTACAATATTATCTAATTCTCACTGCCACTTTATAAATTAAGGATTACTAGCACTACTTTAGAGTTAAGAAAAATGGATCTTTAAGAGCAAATAATTTGGGGTTAGGGAGCGAGATCTCTGAGTGAGGCAGCAAGATGGACATGGGATTCTTTCATGGAACAAGTGCAGAACAGAACAATCAGTTCACCGATAAACAGAAGAAACTACTGAAGCAGCTGAAATTTGCAGAATGCCTCGAAAAAAAGGTGGATAGAAGCAAAGTACATTTGGAGGTTATAAAGCCTTGGAAAACAAAATGGATAACAGAAATCCTTTGATTTGAAGATGATGTTGTAATTGAGTTTATATTCAACCAGCTGGAAGTGAAGAATCCAGATTCCAAAATGATGCTAATCAATCTGACCAGGTTTTTGAATTGGAAAAATGCCAGAGAATTTATGGGAGAACTCTGGCCTTTGCTGTTAAGTGCACAAGAAAAAAATCACCAGAATCCCTTCTGCTTTCCTAGAACTAAGGAAAGAAGAAATAAAACAACGACAGATTGAATAGGAAAAATTGATATTGATGAAAAAGCAAGATGAAGACAAAGATAAGAGGGATAAGGAAGAGAAAGAAATCAGCAGAGAAAAAAGGGAGCAGTCTGGAAGCCCAAGAAGAACCAAGAGCCTGAATCCTTCCCCTGGTCCAGAAAAGAAGGAAAAAACCCTAGAGCTCCCTGAACCTTCAGTGAAAGTACAACCTTCAGTACAAGAAGCCACATCTACTAGTGACATCCTGAAAGTTCCCAAGCCTGAACCCATGCCACAGCTTAAAGAATCTTTTCTGGAAAAAAAAATTCCAGAAAAGAAAAGGAAAAGGAAAAGACCCGGCCAAGATCTCAGTCACATTCCAAATCCAGGTCACCAACATGTTCTCCCTCACCTTCTCATACTCGACCAAGATGGGGCCAGAGGTCCCGATCAAGATCCTATTCACCTAGAAGGCAGCCAAGCCCAAGAAGGAGACTGTCTCCTTGAAGAAGAACTCCACCAAGACAAATGCCTGCTCCTCCAAGGCACAGCAGGAGCGGGTCTCCAGTAAGATGAAGGCGTTCATCAGGACCCTTGTCTGGGAGTAGCTCATCATCCTCTTCATCTCGGTCCCAGTCACCACCAAAGAAACCTCTCAAGAGGATATCCAGCCCCCCTTGAAAAACTCATAGGTTATCTCCTTCAGCAAGTCCTCCAAGGTGAAGGCACGGGCCATCACCTCCAGCTACCCACCACCAAAACTCGTCATTCCCCAAAGAGGAAAAGTCATATTTCTGTGTCTCCAGGGAGAAGTTCAGGTAAAGTGACAAAACATAAAGGTACTGAGGACAGAACCAGCAGTCTTCATCTGACTCTGGCTCCTCCTCTTCCTCCAAAGATGAGCGACCCACGCAATCTCATGTGAAAAATGTCAAGGTACACAGGTGACAGAGGCATTCCCCTTCCTAGAGTACATCTCCACCACCACGAAAGTGCCAAAAACAGAATTTCCCTCGGATGCAGATGGGAAAGCGATGGCAATTGCCAATGACTAAAAGTGGTAGACAGAGAAGTCCTTCCCCTCCACCCACCAGAAGGCAAACTTCTCCTCCAGCTTCTCCCCCTTGGCAGCGCAGGTCTCCCACACCACCACCACAAGGGAGGACTCCCTTCTCTTCCCCCTCAGCAGCGCGCACCCTCCCAGAGAAGATATTCTCCTCCCATACAGAGGAGATAGTCTCCCTCTCCACTTCCAAAGTGAAGAACGACCTCGTCCCCACCCCCTCCTAAGAGAAGGGCATCGCCATCCCCACACCAAAGTGCCGGATCTCTCCCTCTCCACCTCCCAGAGAAGCTCCCCTTCTCTGTCATCAAAGAATAGGAAAGGGCCTTCCCCAAGCTGAGCTACCAGGGAGACCCAGTCACCACAACCAAACTAAAGGCCTTCTCACTCCCTGCAACCCTGAGCTCCTCAAACCTCAGGTCCTCCGCCTGTTCAAAGAGAAATGCCAGCATCACCCCAAAGAAGGCAGTCCCCATCTCCAAGTACCAGGCCCATCAGGAGAGTCTCCAGAACTCCGGAACCTAAAAAGACAAAAAAGGCTGCCTCATCAAGCCCACAGTCTGTAAGAAAGATTTTGTCTCAATCTGTTTCTAGAGTTCCTGAGCCAGCAGCTAAGAAGCCCCAGCACCTCCATTCTGTCCAGTCTCAGCCACCCTCTACGAACTGGTCACCAGTGGTGCCAGCCAAAAAGGTGAAAAGCCCAACGCCAGGCCCATCACCAGCCAGGAATTCGGATCAAGAAGGAGGCGGAAAGAAAAAGAAGAAAAAGAAGGACAAGAAACACAGAAAGGATAAGAAACATAAGAACCACAAAAAACACAAGAAGGAAAAGGCTGTGGCTGCAGCCAGTGCAGCTCCTCTAACCCCTGCAGCTGTTGCTGCTGCCATAACTGCGTCCGCACAAGAGGACCCCGAGGCAGCCCCAGAGTCCAAGAAGGAGACTGAAAGTGAAGGCGAAGACAACCTTGACTTGAAAAAGCACCTGCAGAAAAAGGCTCTGAGATCCATGAGGAAGGCTCAAGTGTCCCCACAGACTTAGGTGGAAATGTTTGTTATGATGTAAATTTTATTTGGTTTGTATTCAATTTAATTTCAAAATTGCTAAAGTGTGTTCGAGCTTTAGACTATAACATTTGTTGTTATAATTGCTAGGTTGAAGTTCACCATGTAAAAAAAGGGGGAGGCATGGACCTACATTGCAAAAGGTGTCCACAGTGTATTAGTGACATTCTTTGACAGCTGACATAAATTCATTTAGAGTAAAATATTTTAAGCTTCAAAAAATTCTCTTTTTAAAAAAAGGAGTTTAAGTATTATTGGCATGTTTATGGCTATTCCCAGGGGAGCTTCCCCCCCTTTTTTCTTTTTTTTTCTTTACCTTTTCTCATTTGAGTCCTCATGCCCATTTTAGTTATGTTTCCAACCTTGTATGGTTTGTAAGTTTGTCCAGAAATAAGACCACTGTTGAAGCACCACAAAAGTATAAATGAATATTTTAATGGCACAATCTTTCCTGTTGCCTGTGGAATCTCTGCTGAAACGAATCAGGATTTGAGCTCTAGGATGAGACAAAAATGAAGGCATGTTTTCCAGGACACTAGGTTTATATGGATGTGTAACATGTTGATTCGGAACACGGGAATTTGATTCTATTCTGTTCTTCTCGGTTTCTTTTTTCTTCTTCCTCCCTCTTTACCAGATCCCTCCTTTTCCTCCCCTCCCTGCTCTTGTAAAAGCAGTTAACTCATCCTTCAGCTACATGAAATGTTTGTTTTCTGAAACGTCATGGCTCCATTCACATTTTTGTCTTATTCTTCCGATTGGGATATATAACGTTCAGAACTCTTGTATTTGGAAGCTAGAAGGGCCCGGAGTTTGAAATAGTGTCTTGGTTTCATTATTTCTGATTTTTTGTTTTGTTTTGTTTTGTTTTGTTTTTTTAAACTAAAGATATACAAAGCTTGTGGGTTAAACAAAAATTTCTAAATTAAAAAGAGTAAATAATTTGCCAAAGATCCCATGCCTGGTAAAGTGCAGAACTAGGCGTGACAGTTGAGTTGCACTGTCAACTTCATTGGCTTGACAGCTGCCCAAGGAATTAGTAAAGCACACTTTGGGGTGTGTCTGGGTAGGTCATGGAGGTGTAACCTTGGATATGATATCTAGCCTGATCCCTCCCTCTCTGATGCTGCTCCCCTGCTCTGCTTCCTGGCCATCATAAAGTGAATACTCTGTTCCACCAGGCTCCTCCACCATGATGTTTCTGCCTTGAAGTCAGACAATCAAGCACTGAACTTTCTGAAACCATAAGCCAAATAAAACCTCTCCTCCCCTAAGTTGTGGGTATCAGGTATTTTGTCTAGCAACAGGAAAACTATCCCACATAGAAACTGTTACTAGAAGTGAGATCATTACTGTGACTGTATCTGACAACATGGTTCGGAAGCCTTTGGAACTGATTTGCAGAGGGAATTTAGAAAAGTTCGAAGATGTGGGCTAGAAAAGCCCTAGACTGCCATGAACAGAACCTGATGGGTGACTCTGCTCAGAGCTCAGAAGACCACAATGCTGATAGGAGTAAGGAGAGTAAAGGCCACGCTCATGAGGTTTCACACCAGAATGAAGACTTTATGGGGAACTGGACTAGAGGCCACACGTTATACTCCGGCAAAAATGTATCTACGTTTTGCCCATGTCCTGAAACTTTAAAGGAGGCTGTTTAAGGGCTATGAAATAATTGGTCTGGTGGAGGAAATTTCAAAAGAGCCCAAAGTTCAAGATGTTCAGGCTATGGCATGGGTCCTGCTTGCTGCTTTTAGCCAAATATATAGTGAGACATGAAATTAAGAAGCAGGGCAAAAGTATTTGAAAAACTTAATTTTTGGCTTGAAAAGAACTACATGTAAAGTTGGGGCCAAGGGAGAAGGTGTAGTTGATGGAGGTATTTGCACCATTAAAAAGAAACCAAGTACTTTGAACTGCGTCAAGAAGAAAGATGCTTTGAGGACATTTCAGGAATCAGCAAGGCCCCATCTATTACAGAATCAAGGTGCAAAAATGTAAACCTTTCATTTGAGAAGAGAATGCCTGCCCCACCCTGCTTGAGAAGGTTGGCTTAGGGAACTGGTTCCCCAGAATTCATTTAATTGTGATCAATATCCAGGCACTCAGAAGCCACATGACTCAAAGGGGCCTGGCTATTGCTGGAGCTGGCAGCATACATTGGCATCAATTACGTGATGCTGTTGTCCAGACATACAGAATGCAAGAGTTATGGGGTCATGGAAGCTTTCATTCAGAGTTCAAATGAAGGCCTGGGTAGCCAGGTAAGGGTCCCCTGAGAGGCAGGTACATAAAGCTGTGGGAATGAAATTGAAGGTTCAGTGGAGACCCCAGGAAGTCAGAGATGCCAGGAACATGGAATGTCTGCCAAGGAAAGCTCCAGGCAAAAAGTAGAGCCAGGCCAAGAGAGAGGCCATATAGGCTAAAACTGACAAAGCCATAGCAGTAGAGCTGCCCAAGCTCTCTGGAACTTTCACCTTACTCATATGTAAGGATGAGAGGATGCTGGACATGGAATCACAGGACTTAACATTTGCCCTGCTGCGTTTTAAGCTTGCTTTGGCCTGATTCTTTTGTATCCCTGTATCACTCCCTTTTGGAAAGGGAATGCTTAACTAGTACTGTTGTATATTGGGAATACGTAACTTGCTTTTTAAACTTTACAGGCATTGACAGCCAAGAGTTGGCCTTGGGTCTCAGAGCAGACTTTGGCTTGGACTTTTGATCAGTGTTAAAATCACTGAGACTTTGGGGGAAGTATGTTTTTGGTTATGCTTGGGATAGTTATATCATGTTAGGTGGAATTATGGCTTTGTGTTTACGTGAAGATTAAGTATGGTTTAAAAACCTGCATTTGGGTGTCAAACTGACAAGTGGTGGAATGTGACAGTTAATCTGGACTGTCGATTAATTGGCTTGAGAGCTACCCTGAGGATTACTTAAGCACACTCCTAGGTGTGTCTCTGTAGGTCACAAAGAGGTGACTTTAAATACTATATCTGGTCCCTGGTCCCTTCCTTCCTGGCACTACTGCCCTGCTCTGCTTCCTGGCTGCCATGAGCACCTTATTCCACTCTACCCCTCCACCATGTCTCTGCCTTATAGCCAGCTGAACGTATACTAAACCTTCTAAAATCGTGAGCCGAATTAAACCTCTCATCCTTAAAGTTGCAAGTATCAATTTTGTCTTATAACAGAAAAACTAACCAATACACTAGGATAGAAACCTGTACCCTTCTAATTCCAAAGTTAGAATTGCTTGTGCTATTTCCTGATGTCTCCCAGATGACAAGTAAATTAAGAGTAAAATTTCTCTCAGGTTTATAAATAATATATGTGCTACTATGTTGAGGCCTCAAAACTACCCCAACACAGGCTACCTGGTATAATCCACAAGGACCCCACCCCCAACGTACTCTGATATGGCAGGTTTCGTCACTTCTGACACATTTATAGACCACACGTTGATTCAACGATTCTTTTTTTTTTTTGTTCCTGCTGTGTCTCAGACAGTGTTCTAGTGTTTGGAGATATATATTGGTGAACAAAACAAACAGAAAATCCTGCTGTTCTGGAAATTATCTTTATTGCTAATAGGAGAAGAACGATAAAAAACAAAATAAGTAGAATATATAGCATGTCAGAATATAGTAAGTGTTATGACAAAAAATAAAGAGTTAAGGAGAGTAACATGGCATGGAGGGTTTTGATTTTAGAAATAAAATCAGAAGAGAAAAAACATGATTTGGGGATTTCTAGAAACTCTAGAAAAGAAAAAACATGATTTTAGGATTTTTCACTTTTAACATCTAGTTTTGTTTTAACATCTTTGTTCTACTAGACACAGTAGAACAAAGAATTGTCAAATGGGAAGATAACTTTGCTGA
>PVJO010026624.1:0-20839 GCA_004026905.1 Hystrix cristata
GTAATATCATAAATATTTCTGGATTCTTTTACTTATTTGTTTAGTTATTTTAACAAGTACAACATTTCTTTAAAATAGAAAGGATAAGTAATATTTTTCTACTTTATAATTAAGAAAATAGAAGCTTACAGATTTTCTTCACAATAAAAGGGTAGCCACTCCCCACCCTTCAAGGCTCTTGAGATAGTGAATTAAAAATAAATGAATTCAATGACAAAGATGCTCTATATCTCTTAGGTCATGTATGTGTTTCGTGGCTGATGCATGTTGTCACTCTCTGTGTGACAACAGAATATATGATAATAGAATAAATGGTTGCATGAGGTACTAACATATAATTCCCAGAGTTTGGATATAGAAAGAAAGACAGAGAAGTTGGGGGGAGAGGGAAAGAAAGGGAGAGAGAGAGGAAGAGAGAAAGAGAATGAGAATGGTTTATTATAATATAAAATAAATTAGTATAAAGAGAGCAAAAACAGGCAAAAGAGGATTTCAATATTTTTTTAGAAAATTATTTTCTATGTCCCCATTTAAGATGTACTTATGAACAATTATGTAAGTGTCATAGTTTTTTGTCAATACTTTATTAATGGACATTTATAACAAATTTATTTCCATAATTCTAATTTTAAATACTTAAGAATATAGTGAGCTTATGAAAATTTCTTTGGATTTTAAACATTCTTTTCTCTAACTACAGAAAAAGATTTTAAATTTCAACAGACTCCATTTCAAAAACTCAAAGTTAAAGTTTTGCTTTTGATCAAATTCAAAGAAGAGAATGATCATTGAAACATAATCCATGAAAGAGATTCCCTTCAGCCCTTAGTAAATCCACAAATTCTCATTGTTCCAATCACTGAACGGTAATTTAAATAGAGAAAGCAACTGTAAAAGAAACTAGGTTTTGTATAGTTCAAGTAGTTCTCTAAGGGAAAGGGAATTACTAAGCCTGGCTTTTGCAATATAAAGTTTATAATGCTACTTTCAGATTTCTCTCTGAAAAAGGCAAAGATAAAATATGAAGGATAAGGACAGAACTTCTGTAATAAGAGAAATAAGCTTTAGTTTTATTTTTAACACTCAGTATATGAGTAGGACCAAGGTATATAACTCTTCTATATCCCAGTTACCTGATTTCTAAATTAACAAGTGGTGAGGTCTGTAGTTTTATACTGTATTTCTTTGAAACTAAAATGTTCCATGAAGGTACCACACACTGTTGGAAAAGATGAGAGGCAAATAGGACAATACACAATCTATGCCAAATTCGTAAAAAACAACTATATCATTTATTAATGTTTCCTTAATGAATGATTTTTATGTTAAAATATTTATATATGCAAATAAAATAAATTTATATGAATATGTACTGCATATAAAACTTTAACTTATTATATCACTATACCACTGCCAACATCAATGCTACTTCTCTAAATGAGAAAAATGAGGCAGAAGGCGTTTAATCAAATGGTCTACCTTCACAAACCTAGGAATTAGCAAGTCCATTATTAAAGCACATCTCTGTTTAAATCCTTCAACAATGCTTGTGGTATTTCTTGCTATCCCTTTCAACAATCCTTGTTTTGTGCATGATAATTTGCTCCTTGGAGAAGTCCTTGGAGACCTTCGGATATTACTTAAATGAGTATGCAAGACAATTTTTCACACAACTGTCCTTCATTTTTATTGAAAGTTTGTCTATATACGAACTATAAATATTAAAATTGTTACATGATTTTGATAATATAATACTATTAAAAATAAAGGAAGATATTGATAATGAATATTTTCATCTTGGGATGCAGTTTTTGCCTTTTCTTTCTTCTGACAGCTCTTCCTTTGGCAAAGCCTTTTTCCCTTATTGTTTCCCCAGAATGTTCTGTCTTCTCCCTCAAGGGTCCTTGGGAATGATTCATCATAGATCAGGTGGACTCTGGTTTGGCATTGTTTCTTTGGCCTCTGAATCTTTCCAATTAATATATACTTTGCTTAAATTAACTAGAATAGAGTTCTATTTGGTTGCTTTTAAAAACCACCAATGAAACAGGTACATAAAACGTTCATTTTTGTAATAGTTATGGACTGCATGTCTCTTCCCCTCAACCAGATTCATCTCCAAGGAAATGACTTCAAGAGGCAGGGACTCGAGGAGGTAATCAGATTTGATGAGGTCATGAGAGTGGACCTTGCATGCTGGGATTAGTGTCCTGATGGGAAAAGTAAGAGCCCTGTCCCTCTGCAAAAGAACATACAATCAAAAGACAGCTAAGAACAAAGAGGAGGGTCCTCAAAACTAGTTAGCAGTTTTGGCAACCAGATTTCCAATTTCCCAGCCTCAAGACAGTGGGAAATGAATTTGTTGATTAAGCCTCCTAATCTACAGTATTTCATTATAGATGCTCAAACTGATTAACACAGATATTGAAATTAAGACATGAGATGTTGTTTCAACAAAAACCTAAATAATCAGAATGACTTTGGAACTGGCTAATGACTAGAGGATAAAAGAGTTGTGAGTCATGTTTTAGAAAAACTACATATTGCTGTGGAGGTTTTTCTAACAATGATTCTGATGAGAATTCAGAAACAATACAGGACAGCTGTAAAGTTTCTGTTTCCTTGGGAAACACAAATGTTCATACATAGAGTATTAGTGGGAATATTATCAATAAAGCCCATTTTGATGAACTACTAGGTAGAAATATGGAAAGAGTTATTGAAAAATACAGGAAAAGGCTGTCCTTACAATAAAATGCCAAAATGCTTGACAGATTTGTGCTCATGACCTAGTGTTCTGTTGAAGGTAGAAATTATAATTGATGAAGTTGGATATATGTTTGGAAGATTTCTAAGTAAACATATATAAAGTATTTAACATTTTATATTTGATTTGTATTTCATGTGATTATAGATATGTATTTAATATATATTTATATGGCCTTAAAATTAGAAAATATTCAAGAAGCGATATCTACATAATTTGATATAAGTTTACATGTTATACTATATATATTATATATATCCATATATTATGTATAACATACATATATTATATATATATACCTCTACAATTGTACCTTTAAAAGTGTGGATATACCCATATCTTTCATGAAATTCTAAACTAAAATCAAAATGGATCAAAGATCTAAATATTAAAACAGAAACAATTTGCTGGAAGATAAAATAGGTAAAACTCTTCAACACATATGTAAAGCAAGGACTTTCTGAATAGAACCACAATTGCACAGGAAATAACATCAAGAATAAAAAAATGGGATCTTATCAAACTGAAAGACTTCTGCACGGGATAGGAAACAGCCAGCACAATGAAGAGACAGTCTTCAGAGTGGGAAATAAATTTTGCTGGTTATTCCTTAGAGAGCACTAATATCTAAAATATCTAAAGAACTCAAAATAATCAAACTCTCCCAAATAAAAGATACAATCAAAATATGGGCAACTGAAGTGATTACTCACTTCTTAAAAAAATACAGATGGCCAATAAAAAAATTTTCACTATCTCTAGCCATTAGATAAATTAAAACAACTCTGAGATTTCATCTGACTCCAGAAAGAATGGCAACTATCAAGAAATCAAATAATAATGATTGCTGGCAAGGTTACAAGAAAAAGGAGCCCTTCTGTATTGCTGGTGTGAACATTAGGTAGTAAAACCATTATGGAAGTTGGTGTAAAATTCCTCAAAAAACAAGCAGGAGAGATTCCCTTTGGCCCAGCTATTCTCCTTCTAGGCCTCTTCCCCAAATAGCTAAAGACATCATAGTACAATGACTCACGCCTACTACTTTATAGCAGTACAACTCATAATAGCTAAATCTTGGAAATGTCCTACATGTCCATCAATAGATGAATGAATAAAGAAAATGTGCCATTATACACATTGCTGTAATGACTCATTTGCCCTGATGACTGATTTATAGGAAAATATATGTATACTATGAGATAATACATTAAGCAAAATAAATAAGACACACATGCTTAAATGTTACATGGTTTCTCTTACATGAGAAATTCAAAGCATAAATAATTAAAGAGCAAAATAAGAAAAATAGATAAAAGAACACTGGCAGGTAGATTTTTTGTAAATGAAAATGAGACCAAGAGACAAAGGAAGGAAAGAAAGATGAGGGGGAGAGATAGAAACATAAGAAGAATTAAGATCTGTTATGTGCATGGACCAAATCCCCATGATGAATGGATGAATGTAATTATTATGTATTGAAACCATAAACTCCATAAATAAAAATTAAAAACTGAAAATATAGTATGCATATGCACATACTACGTATATATATAGAGAGTACATATATATATATAAAGAGAGTATATATATATAAAGAGAGAGAGAGAGAGACAGAGAGAAATGATTCCCCCAACTCACATTTTATCAAATACTACCATTGTCACTATTTTCTTACATTTTTTAATTTTTCTTCATAACTTACATATACTATAAGCCACCTATTTAATTTTTGCTTCTTTAGATAATACCTCCAACAAACTCTAGAATGGAAGTCTCAAAAATAAATTGTTATTTATCAGCAGCAGCAGAACACTAACACATACAAGATTAATTTCAATCATCATACGGTGACTATGTACTAAATACACAAACGGCAGAGTGCATTTCTTCATGAACACAGAGTGATACTGGAGAAGTTCAGGAATGAATCAAATTTTGTATTTGTGCCCACACAGCATGTATATCATATATCATTTCCTGTCCTGTCTTGCTGTATAATATTAAGATATTTCTTGATGTCATGGACTTTAACATGATTAACCTGGTCTCTGATTCTGTACAAAGGTGGAAATTAAAATGTCCACTGCTCACACAGAGATATTCTCTTAACCTGGAGATTGTCTGCTTTGATGCCACAGATATGCCATGATTAGGTTTGCCAAAGCTGAAGTTTCTCATATGTATGACCCATATGCCATACTTAGACCACACGACTATGCCCTGAGATATCATTACTTCTATTAACAAGGTAATATTACTATATTTCTTTGAAAATAAGACCTAACAGGAAAATTATCTCCACCATGATTTCACAGGATTCTTGTAACATAAGCCCTACTCCAAAAATAAGCCCTAATTAAGATCATCAGCCAAACAGACACATTTAGGGAGACATCTATTGCTGCACATGGGAGATTGGGTTTGATGATTCTACAGGAAATGGAGTTGCAAGAAATTAGTCAAAATTTGGAATGTGGGGAGTTATGATGATGTTCAGGAGAAGATGATATAATTACATTTGGATGACTGAAGATTTTTGCATAGGAAAAAAAATAATTCATTCCCTGATAAATAAACCCTATTGCATCTTTTGGAGCAAAAATTAATATAACAGCCAGTCTTATTTTGAGGAAATGTGGTATGGGTAGTTATATATCAGTGTGAATCAACTTTATCTCTTTCCCAGTTGCCGAGAATCTCTCCATTCTCCTCTAGTTTTTCCTTCCTGTCTAACAAAATCATGCCACTGTGTGCACTTTTATAAAGAATATTAAAAAAAAATTCTTTTAGGTCATCTACTTCTTTCCTGTAATTCATGAGGAAAAGAAAAGTGAAGTTTAAGGAGGTATCCAGCACTAGAAATGTGCCATTTTGGGTCTAAGCACTAAAGCAAATTACACATATTTGTATTTCACTAAGATGTGAAACTTAGTCATTTGGAGGCCTTTGCTAAAATGTGTTCTTAATCTTAAAAACAAGCTGTATTTTTAGCCTATCTGTCCCAGGACATAACATAATCTTAGGAAATGTGCAGGCATATTGCTACCTGCTTGACAATAAATACAATAAATCTTAAAAGAAGCAGAGTTGGAGAACAAAATAAATTGGTGGGAGTTTGTGTTTTCTTAGGGGTAGCTTACAATATGAATGTTCTTTTTTGCTGTTCTAAACAAACTAAGGTAAGTATTTTGTTATACATCTGAGTCATACTTATTGATACTTGAGATAACATAAACTGAGAACAAAGATTGAAAGGTTTATAAAGAAACATGACATTATATCATACCGAACTATCATTTAATGAATAAAATGAGCTCAGCAAATTCCAATTCCAAATGTATGTGCCTCACATACTTCTGTAAAAAATTTTAGTATTTCCATATCAATAAAAAGTCATAATTGGAAACTAAAAATGACCCTTGGTTCCTGTTTCATTTACAATTACTCTGTATTTACTTTCATATTAAAACACATAAAAGTAGCCTTGGCATTGAAACATTTATGAAGAATAAATAGATTTTTGTTTTTCTAAATTGGCCAAACAAGAAAGAACCCTTCGCACCAAAGGCAATATGTGTCTGGGAGGATGGAGGCAGGATTAAAGAAGTACAGGGACTTGATAAACAGGCTCCTGCATATGTGGAGGGCATCCCTGGATTAATCACTGTAACTAATGAGTGGTCTAGAGATTTCTCTTGGTCAAACAAGAGATTACTACATCGTGAAATCAACCTCATAGCTACATGAAAACCATGCTACCATGGTTGCTAAACAAAACCAAACTACAAATACACATATATGTATACACATGTGTGTTTGTGTATGTGTCAGTAGTTTATCAGTCCTCTGATCAAATATGGGGCATTTATTTTTTATGGGTACAAATCACATATATATTTTAGAAAGAACTGCCTGGATATATTCCCAAATGGGAGAAAAATTCACTCCTTCCTTTCTATAGTTGTGAAATAATAACTGCAAAATAATTTCTCAATAGATTTTCTTGATAGATTTCAAATAAATTTACTTTGCTATACTTTTGTTACCTTAACAGTCTCACAATGTATCTGTAAAATAAATATGCTTTATGTGTTAGATGATAACAAGATTCCATAATAAGATAAATATCTCATTCTCATATGTTGAATAAATTTCTTTTTACTATATTTTGGTTACTCTTTAATTTTTTCTACTAATTTTGCTCTACTTTGTTATAATAAACTGCAAACTGGTTATATTTGTTTTAACACAAGTGAACTGAATTGCATTAATCTCCCAAAAGCATTTTGCTTTAATCTCAGGTCATGAAAGGATAGAATCACATAAACAGAATAAATTATATAAATCTATTAGCAAAGCAAATATGATGTGTTTGGACATGCTGAAACTGAATTATTAATTTAATTTAAAACCATTTTCCCAAAACTATCCAAACTATACACTTTAGTGTATAGTCGTGGTAATACAAACTGTCAATACTGGTATTTTGATATAATTTTGTATTCATGAGTAATTATAAAATTAGGGAAAGAATGTATTTGAAACAAGTTTTAAGCACAGAACAGAAAAACACAGGAAAAACTACATTAGCACTAGAAGCAGCCTGGGAAAGATAGTCATGAGTGATATGCATCTTGCTGATGCTTTCTTGGTTTCAAAAGAGTGTGCCGTGGGCCTGGAACATTTCCTTACATGTAGGTAAAGGACCTTTATTGGTTGTGCTGAGTATATCGTACTCTTTGGGAATGTATGTCTCTCTTTGCTGGACCTAGTAAATACTTTGCACAGTTTAAAGAATATACATCACAAAGAATCTGGCCAATCCCACTACCACAGCCACTCCTGCCAGAGAGGGAGGGAAAAGTTCTTCACTTGCAGAATAAGAAGCATGCACACAAATCATTTCTGTGAAGATTCACGCTGATTATTGAAGTTGGCCTTGCTCTTGCTCCTCTCTAGGTGACAAAGCATTGTTCCGTCTACTGCTTATACAAGTCAAATCTTTTCTATTCCGGCACGCTAAACCACACAGAGGGTTGACATCCCAAGACTACTGCTCCTCATGTCTTTGCTATCCTCTGCTCCCTGGAACACCTCCCCTGGATATGGTACCTGGTGTCATTTATACAAAAATGCATAGTTTCTACCATATACACACCATTTACAGAAATTACTTAATAATGTTGCAAAGAAGTAAAACAACCATTAAAATGAAATAAATATGCTTATTTATGAAATTGAAAGTAGAATCATATTATCTGGTCTCTTTTAAATACTATAATTTTAAAAGGCAATAAACAAATTTTTTGCATAGAATTGATATAACACATATTTAACACAGTACTGAAAGTACCGCAAAACCTATGATGATGTACATAACCATTTATTTTGGGGACGGTGAGGGGGTGCTGGGGATCACACTCAGAGCCTTGCACTTGCTAGGAAAGCTCTCTACCACTGAGCTAAATCCCCAGCTCCTCATAGCCATTTCTGATTACCACATTGGTGACTATCTGTCATAGGCTGGCTCAGTGTTTGTTCTTTCAAAAATGTAGAATGAAGGTGTAAGGTTATAAGTAGTTTACTTGGTTGTAATGTTGGGTAAACTGAAAAAATGAAAACTTGGAGAACAAGAACTCACATCTCCATAATATCACAATTTGGAAATAAATAGCAGAGTAGAGACACCAGTCAGATAAAAGCATAAACACAATACCAACACAAAGAAGAGATAATAGACCATGCGGTATCAGAGAAAGGAACAGGAATAGCTTCTTCCTATATCCTCACATCTTTCTAGTTGAAATTTTCCATTACTGCCCAGCTTGGCCTTATTTCCTGCCCTTGTATTCCATGTGATTTCTCATGGTTATTCCTAGTAATAATTACTTAATAACATGGAGGTAAAATGTAGTAAATGCACAGTAAAGTCACTAAGGGAAATTCTGATGTTAAGCCAAGTTTGGAAAATATCCACACAGAGATGATTTAATAAAATTTCTCAATGCCAACTTATTATATTAAAACATTTTATATTAGAATAAAGTTTATCCTTAACAAGTTGAGGTATTAGTGGTGACTCATATTTGATGGTTTTACAGTAGATTTTCAGAGGTAAGTTGTGCTTAATTCCAATACTAATTGGAGCACTTTGGAAACCAATCTACCAGAGCTCGGTTTTTAACTATGTTTAAAGACCACTGATGAGAAAGAAGACAAACTGAAGGAATAGAGAATAGAAATGAACAGTCAAGAATAATATTAATTGATCAGCCTCAGAGTAAAAAAAAAAAATTTAAATACAGAAGGGTGCTAGCTGACAAATTTCTTTCTCACTTTTCCACAAAAGGAAAATAGTCAAAATTATCGGACAGACTGGCTGCAAGTTATGAAAAGCAATGAATAACAATCTTTTTTTAGCCTGCATTAATGGAAAATAACAGCAATTAATGTGAAAAATTGAAAACACTACTAAGACATTGCAGGATAGAACAGAGAGATGAGGGAAGATATCTTAAAGAATTTGAGTATTGAACATGAAAACTAGCAGCTAAAAAGTTTGACAAAGATAGCGGAAAAATAATCAATCTCATTGATAAGCAAGAGATTAAGGAGAACACATGAAACACTTTCTAGAAAATTCTTGTGCTACTAAGGAGCAATTAGAGAGGAAACAAATTGCTTAAAATTTCTTACATGGGAACATGAAGTGTGTCTCACTGCTACCACAAGCAAGATCTACTTGAGATTATTCAAATGAAGTATATCAAAGGGTTTCTATTTCCTGCCTCATAATAGGTACCTTCATGAAATCAGCGGCACTGATGAAATTATGACTTTTGATGGAATATGACAGAGAGCAAGATTATTACAGTACATACAGCATTCAAAGGCAGACTAGAAAGGTGACTGTCACATAATTATGGGAAATTAAGTGTGCTTAGGAGTTTAGTGAGTGAGAACATATGAAACTAAGAGAAAAACACAGAGAGTCTGATGAGAAATCTAGGCAAATTTATCCTTTTAAATTTTCCTCTAAAACTATACAATTTCTTGATTTTTAATAAATCTTATACTGTAGTAAGTTTCATCTAGCAACTGGATCTTCTGCTTTCTCTCTGTCAGGGAAACTTTTTTTCATATTTTATGATATTCTTCCTTAAAACAAGTACTTTTCCAAATATGTATAATTTTCACATTCAAGAATTAACTAATAAAAAAAGAATTAACTAACTGATGATTCCTTAGCATTTTCTTGTAATTAAATTGAAATGAAATTATATCTCAGAGGCGGCCCTTCCAATACATTGAGGTATACTGTATTTGTTTATGCTTATAATGTATATATGTATCAATCTATTGTACTGAGAAAAGATTAGGAATATTCTAATTATTCTGTCTCTTACACACATCTTATTTAAATGGTGTATCAAAGGTTGGTTATCAATAGATGTTACTCGCAAACTTAGCTATTAATATCTAAATTCTTTTACAAAGAGGGAAAAAATGAAAACAGCACTATGAAAAAAATTTCTCTTTTTTCTTTTAAACTTCTTTTTTGAAAATGAATTTTTTTAATCTAACTGTTGGTCATGAAATTACATAACAAATAGATCAGAAACTCCATTTTTATTGCAAATAAACCAAAATTATGTATTTAAATTATACTTAATGAAGTTACATAGTAGATTTTAAATATTGCAAGAGAGGTTATATGAAATGTTACAATGCCCTCTATGATTGTTAAGAAAGATTCAGCTGTAGCCAAAAATATAAAGATTATTGAATTCACATCTTTCAATTTTCATATTTTATAAATCTCATATTACTGAGACCACTTGTTTATCAAAACAAAGTATTCAATTTTTGTGAACAAATGTTACTAAAGCGCTACATTAGAGAGCTACTTATAGATAAGCAGAGCACAGGAATTGCTCAATTGTTTAATGGCCATCGGGCTCTGTGTTGGCTCTGTGGATTTAGGAACTCAGGCTCTCTAAACCAGTTCTTCAAAATGTAGGGTTTAAACAAATCTGGGATTTTGGAGTAAAAACTGGCTATTTTGCATTTTAAATTTCTCACACTCAGGAGCTTAATAGAGAGTGGCAGCTCCTCTCATTAGGAGGGGGTCTGAAAAATAATTCTGTTATATTTTAAGAGAAATAATTTCATTACGTTTTAAATTCCTCAAAACTCAGGAGTTTAGTAGAGATGGGCTGCAACTCCATTTTATAGGCAAGGAGCTGCATTCCATGTTTCCTGGGGAAGTTCATCCTTGCTACAAAGACCTAGTTCACTCTCTATTTTTATTTTAATTATTATCAATATGGCTGGTTACTCAATTCTATCTCAGGCTCTTCTCCTAGATAGCTGCCTTACTCATTAGCTAATCAGTGAAACTGTCCTTTACACTGTGATGGAAAGTAGAACTTTGTTATGTAACAACACAGCTTGCCAATGTTGCCTGTTTGGTCGTGTGGGAAACAGGAATCAAACCCAACTCAATGAACTAAACAAAAACATTTCCATAGGTAAAATGGGAAAGATCCTCTGGCCTCCTTACAATCAGAAGGATCTGAACAAAAAATGTAAAATTTGGTATTGTAACTTACAAGACGAATGTCAGCTAAAGTATGAACTGTTAAATATAAAGGAACCAGTATATAATGATTTCATTATAGTATTATTATAAACTTTTCCCTGTAAAAGTTTATCTCAACATTTTATAGGAATGTGACCTCTAAAACAACCATGATTGGTGAAGGAAACAGCAGTTCTCTGGCCATACTCTATAATTCAGCATACTTTCAATCCAGATAAGATCATGACAGTTAAACCCACTGCTCCCACTTCAATAATGGTATAGCTAACCTCCTGGGTGTTCGACAGCTGAGGCATGGTGACCAAAGATAAAAAAGATAACTGAGCTAAGAGAAGAGCCAATATATTGGTCCTTGCCCTCCATGGTCAATCAGGACCCGGGGGAAATGGGACCTTTCTAACAGGATCCTACACCTTCAATGAGTCACTCAACCTCCCCAAACACAGAGATATTGGACCCCAGAGGACATGAGTCGACCAGTGCATAGTACATTGTGCTACAAATAGGAGATTATCTCCCATGCTTCTGATGGAAGCCATATGACCAAGCAAGACCATGATCCACCCTTCACCCAATTTTTCACCTACGAAAACACATAAAAGATTCCCAGTTCCAAACTGCAGTGGGCCTCATTTCTCTGAGCACCCTCACTTTATTCTTGAGTATGTCCTAAAATCTTTGCCTAACATTCCCTTCCCATGCCTCTTACCGATGCATCCTAAAATTTCTTTTTCTGAAATGGGAGTCAGCAACCCTCTGGAAAATGCTCGGTCCCAGTCTGTTGACAAAACTCGTCAAAACTCATAAAAAGAGTCCTTTTTAGATAGCAAAGAAGGGAAGGGGAAGTAGAAGAAGAAGAAGGAATGCATATTTTGTAATTCACTCTACTTTGTAGATCGAAAGGAAAGAAACATTGTACATAGCTAATGTTCTATGTAGCCAGTGAAAAGTTAAACATTATTGGAATTGCAATTAATAGTCGCCCTGTAGCTTCCCATTAAATTAATATTCTAATTCAACTCAATTCATTTTTAAAAACAATTGGACTTTAATAGAATTCTTGAGTGGAAAACTGTATGGGGGATGACTAAAATTATGTAGTATTTATAATATTCCTGCAATCAGACACTGCAGGAAACTTTTACTGTAAATGTAATGTTACTCAACCAAAAAATCTAAATGAACTAATTTTATTTTTGTCTGTGAAAGCCAGAAGTGAATATTTCAAATTATTTATAATGACTAGAAAAAAGTAAAATATATTATTCCTCATGGATCAACCAATACACTAAATATCATCATAAAAGTATGTCACCTTTTGCTATGTAACATACCGAGTTTTATTCATTCATTTATTTTAACTAATAACAGAAATATTTTTGAGAAACTATTATTTTTCAAATATTTGATTGCATATGTTCACCAAAGAACATTCCATTTACAATGTATGTCCTTGTAGAGTAGGAAAAGGCAAATACATGAAAATGACATATACTTTAGAAAGAAACTTTTTTTTCTTTTTCTTTTCCTTTTTTTTTTTTTTTTGTGCTGGGGATCAAACTCAGGGCCTTGTGCTTGCTAGGTATGTACTCTAACCCCTGAGCTAAATCCCCAGCCTGACATGTATTTTAAAAAATAGTTGATGTAGAGTAACTAAGAATCTTCTTTATTTAGGTCAATGAGCAAGAACTCTTTTGAAGAGATGACATTATCATTGTGAACTATGGGGATCTAGCTACTTGAAGATAAATATTCAGAGCAGAGAAAGTTACTCAAAGAACTAAAGAACACTGTGGTTACCACATAAGAGATTAAAATATAAGAAATTTAAAAGTATCATAAAAGGCCTTCTATCCATATGAAAAAGTGTATTTCATTTTTGTAAAATTTGAATTTTGTTAAGCAGAGGGCAGTGTTCAGATATGCCTGACATCATTCCACCTTCTTTGTGTAGAGTGTCCTGAAACAGAAATGTGGCAGGTAGAGACCAGCTTAAGGCAAGAAACTAAGACTGAAATGTTGCTTACACAGATTCCTAGCATTGGACAGAGAGAAATTCAAATAAACTTATTTTGCTTAAATAAAATGTTTTACTCTACACAGTTTTATTGTAAATGTTAAGAAATAATATCAATAATACAAGTTGCTTTTTACAAATATTAGAATGGGTGAACACATACTTCCTCCAATCTTATTCTTTGTAATAGAAGAAAACCATTTTCTTTGAGATGTTATATTCTGGAAAATCTATAAGATGTGAATTTTACATTACAGGAAATGGTAATTGTTTCCTAAAGAGGAGACAATGTGAGGTAACATCCAAAAATTGAAAAGTAAACCTGTAGTTAAAATTAACACTCATCTGTGACATTCATGGGAGTAATTCTTGAAAGTACATAGTTATGAGCTTCCCTTATTTTTCTCAATAGTAATAGCAAAATACCTATAATCACAAAGAGTTTTAGTAATTTCAGAGCAGCTTCACATACATGATTTATTTCACTCTACCACAGGCATCATATGTATTAGGAAAAAATGAGATTCAATCAGATTCTCTCATTGTCTACATATTATAGTCTAAAATCAATATAAAATGGTGTTACAATGGGAGGCATTAAATTATATTATTGTAAATATTAAATGAGTAAAAACAGACATATTTAGACTCTAGGCCATAGGACACACAAACATTAATATTTGAATGTTTATTATATAAAAAGTTATGAATATAAGTTGTCTTTTACAAAATAGATATCACTAAACTTAATGTTAAAATAGTCAATATTTATATTTAAAATGTATAGGAATTAGCAAATGAAAAGTTCCCAAATTAAATCCCTAGGTCCCTAGAGATTTTGCAGTGATGCCCATAGAAATTTCAGTGATGCCCATAGGATATTATGATTCTATGATCTTTTATTAAAAACTCAAAATCAAATATTACTTGCATATTATACACAAGGAACCTGATACTATAATTTACTATATGATATCACTTGATATAATTTGTCAAGCAAGGGATAGAATGAACAGCTGATAGATTTTAGATAGTACAATGTGTTCTCTTTAGTGACCCAATTTAATTCTTAAAGTCAATCTATGATTTAAGTATTGCAATTAAAGCCAGCCGCTAGTCACATATTTATCTGATTTGAAAGCATGTTTGTTATAATTCAACACAGGTGATAGGCTACTCAACCACATAACTACTTTGGAACAGAAGGTCTGCTGATATTTGTAGAGATATGCAACATTTCTAATGTGTTAGGGGAGATGAAGAGAAGCAGATAGAAAATGTCTATCCAAATTCTATCATTTGAATATAACCATAACTGAAACAAAGAGAGTCAGGTTGCTGATCCTGTTTTTATAGTTCACCTCTTCAGCTCAAGCATACATAAATAACTTTGTCCTTATACATTAAGCCCTAAAAGTAATATTGCAAAAACAACATTTTAACAATGAGGAATGGAATTGTATATTGCCATATGACTACCATAACAAACCCATGCTAAAATTCGGGTAAGGAAAATTTTATTCATTCTTCAATATTTTGGATTAAAAAAATTCAAATAGGACGGTATTTTCTAATTGAGAAACATACTGTTTATCAGGAGACTAAGACTAAAATTGTTTCCAGAGAAGCTGGGTAGTTGCTGCAGCTGTACTTGACTACATGGTTCAGAAGCCTTTGGAAACTGTTTGCTGAAGGAGTTTTGAAGGTTTGGAGAAGTGAGGTAGAGAAGCATTGGAATGCTATAAACATAGCCTAATGGGTGATTTTGGTTAGAGATGAGAAGACCAGAATTCTGATAAGAACGCAAATAGTATAAGCCAGGCTCATGAGGTTTTAGATGGAAATAAGGACTCCATTTGAAACTGAACTAAAAACAAGGCATAATTTTGCCAAAGGATTTGTCTATATTTTGTCCATGTCCTAACACTGTGTAAGGGTGGTTTAAAATGAGACTAATTAATCTAGTACAGTAAATTTCAGAGGAGTACAATGTTCAGTCTGTGGCATGAGTACTGTTGATTTCTTATTGCTAGATTTATAGGGAGACTATGAGCCAAAAGACAGAGCTGTATTATTTTTTTAAATCAGAAGGTTGGTCAGAAATGAAGCACCTGCAAATTAGGGATGTGGAGAGCATAGTTTGAACTGATTACCATTAAAAAGAACCCAAGTACTTTGCATCAGGACAATAGGAAAGATGTCTTTCAGACATTTTAGGAATCAGTAAGGCCCCACCCATTGAGACTTAATGGTGCAACATGTAAATCTTTTATTTGAGAAAGCCCTTTGACTCCTGGTGGAGAAAAGTGGCCAGGAAATTGGTTTCTCAGGATTCATTTCACAATATTTATTCATCCAGACAGTCAGAAGCCACTGTAGCCATGATCTAAGGGGTCTTGGCTAATGCCAAAACTGGTGATAAATTTTGGTGCTGTGTTTTCAGCCATGCAGAATGCAAGAATTGTGGGATCATGGAAGCTTCAACCAACATTTCAAAAGAAGGCCTGTGAAGGCAAGCAATGTGCCCCTGAGAGGGTAATGCATTAAATTGTAATAGTGAAGCCCAAGGTATAATGGAGACTCCAGGAATTTGGAGATGCTAGGAATTTGGATCACCAGCTGAGAAACTCTACAGGCAGTGACTGGAACCAGCCTAAAAGAGAAGCCGTGTGGGCTGCAAACACTAGGACTATAGGGGTGAGGCTTCCTAGGCCATTTGGATTTCATATCTTGGAGCTGGACATGCAGCTATAGAATTTAGTGTTTGCCTTGCTGGTTTTCAGTCTTGCTTTGGTTTTATTCTGTTCTATCCCTGCTCCTTCCCATTTGGAATGTGACTGTTTATCCTACATTATTGTATGTTTAAAGTATTTAGCTTGCTTTCTTATGTTTAGAGGGATTCTCAGATAAGAATTTGCCTTGAATCTCAGAAGATACTTTGGAATTGGACTTTTCAGCACTGATGGAACTGTTAAGACTTTGGACTTTGACAACTCATAGAGATCAATTAAATGGATTTTGAATAATGAGATAGACATGAGCTTTTGGGGGGACAGAATGTTATGGATTAGACAGCACAGAATATTACGGTTTAGATATAACATGACCCCTAAAAGTCTCATGTTCAGATGTGGGGGCTTGTCAGGAGAAGCAGGTAACCGTGCTTGTGATTTGGAAGATTGAATTCTTGATATCACTTCCTCCTCCTCTCTACTTCTTGGCTGCCATGATTAAGCACCTTTTTTCTGCCAAACCTCTCTGCAAAGATGTTTCTGCCTTGGAGCTACTTGAACGTTTACTGAAACCATAAGCCAAAATTAATCTTTCTTCCTTTAATTTGTGTTTGTGAGGTGTTTTTCCAAGCAATAGGAAATTGACTAAGATAATATCTTAATAAGTGACTATGTATAAATGTTCATAAATATATATGCACAAAAATGAAAATAAGATATTTGGAAGCCAAATCATAAATTTCATTTAATGGGACAATAGACCTTTTAGACTTTATAAAATTCTTCGGTCAGAAGACATATATGGTAATATTTCATATGGAACGTTTGTCCTACATGAGAAACAATACTCAAAAAAGTGAAATGTATTGTTATTTATGTCCATTCAATCATTTATACAAAGAAGACTTGTGCCAGAATTTAATATGTGCCAGAATTCAAGAATATAATTGTAAGCAACAAAGTATCATTGTTCATAAGAAAATTGAAGTACAGTGGATAATTTGTGCTAGAAAAGCTGAGTTTATTTAGATAACAAGGAGAAAACTTAGAATAAATTGACCAGTCTTGTGGTACAAGACAGAATGGTGAAAATTTTATATTTGTGCTGAATCACAAGAAACAAAAAGATCTAATTAATTTTTATATAGAGTAAATGATGCAAAAATGAAAAATATTAATATATGCTTATGATATGCATATATATTGTAAGCTTACTCAAGAACAAGTGGCATTAAAATTCATTTTTTGAGATCAAAGCCAGAAAGCTGGCAGAAGAGAAGGGCCTCAGCCTTTTCCTTTCCAGAAAAACAATTTCTCAATTATCCATAAATGAAAAAAAAAATTGTAAAAGATCTGAAATCCAAGGGAGGGATGTTAGAACATAGCAAAGCACCAAAAGAGAGAAAATCCACACTAAAGAGGGCTGTGGGAACAGTTTCACTTTGCCTATGTCATTTCTTCCCAGCTAGCATGGTAAAATGTGAAGAGGGATCATATCCATGATTCCTGTGCTTGGGAAGGAGAATAGGAGTGGACTTTCAAGTTCTCAGCATTTCAGGATTCTGCTCAAGAGATTACCTTCTGTATGACCTGACCAAAACACTGGGGAAATTAGTGTGGCCGAATATCTGGAGTACTTACAGTCAGGAAAGAAGGGTGGTGCTCCTAGCAACCAATGTACAGACTCAGGGGAAGACCCTGGAAAGCTGAAAGTCAACAACAAAAATCAGTTAGTTACTCACACACTATCAAGCACTCATCTGAAAATTAAATTAAGAAAACAATTTCACTTATAATAGTATCAAAAAGAATAAAATGCTTTGGACCAAATTTAACCAAGGAGGTAAATATCTATACATTAAAATATATAAAGCAATTATGAAAAAATAAAGCAAACACAAACACATGGAAAATCATTCCACTTTCATGAGTGGAAGAATTAATATTTTAAAATCTCCTACTACTCAAAGAAATCTATGCATTCATTGCAATCCCATCAAAATTTGAATATCAATTTAACCAAAATAGAAAAAGAAAAACAAATTGTCCTAAAATTCATTTGGAACTATAAAAGAGCCTAAAGAGCCAAAGTAATTTTGAGCAAGAAGGATAAAAATAGTGATATCATATCCCTAATTTAAAAATATATCACAAAACTAGAGCAATTAAGAGTATGCTACTGGGATAAGAGACATACAAACAAATGGAATAAATTTTCAGAAATAAGCTTGTGTTTATAATGTCAACTGATTTTGCCATTGTCAATATGGAATACTGACAGGGTGTCAATATGATAGAACTGGGACTTTCCAATAAATAGTTTTTAAACTGGATATTCATATGCAAAAGAATGAAACTGGACCCTTATGTCATGTCATACACAGAAAATCAATTCAAAACAGATCAAAGAGTCAAAGTAAAAATACGAAACCACAAAATTCTTAGCAGAAAATGTCAGAGGAAATTTGGGTTTTAGATTTAGCCATGATTCTTGCATGTGACAGCAAAGGCGCAGGCAACAACAACAAAATAGACAAGTAGAATTATATCAAAATTAAAAAGCTCCCCCTACAATGTAAAGAATCAACAAAATAAAAGGTAGCCTGTACTATGTAATAAAATATTAGTACATTATATATCTGATAAGCCCTTGATATTCAAAATATATAAGGAATGCAAAGAATTTTATACCAACAGAACAAAATACAAATAATCCAATTAAAAATGGACTCAGGACATGAACTGATGTTTTTCCAAAGAAAATGTACAGTATACTCAGCATATATGTTGAATAAATGCTCAACACCACTGATTGTCAGTGAAGTATAAATCAAAAGCCTAATGAGGTATCACATAATACCTGTTAGAATAGTGTTAGCAATAATAATAATATTAATAAATAAACTAAAAATAAATACTGGGAAGGATATGAAAATAGGGAACTTTTATATACGGTTAGTAGAAATATAAATTTTTACAACTAACACAGATAAATTAAAAATAGAACTACCTTTGATGCAACAATCTCAATTCTGCATATATACTTAAAGGAATTGAATTACAATCTTCAAAAGATATCTGTACTCTCGTGTTCATTGCAGCAGTATTAACTGAGGTCAAGATACAGACATAACCTAAGTGTCCACTGATGAGTGAATGGGTAAAGAAACTGTGGTATAAACATGCAATGACATATTATTTGCCCATAAAGATGAAGGAAACTTGCCATTTGCAACAATATAGAGACTTATGCTGGACTTATGCTAAGTGAAATAAGATAGATATAAAACGACAAACACAACATGATCTCACTTATATAAGCAATCTAAAGAAATCAGATCCATAGAAGCAGAGAGTGGAATGGCAGTTACCAAGGCCTCAATGAGATGAATTGGGGAGGAGCTGATCAAAGGGACCAAAGTTTCAGTTACGCAAGATAATTACATTTTGGTGCTCCTTGGTAGAGCACAGTTCCTAGTTAGCAATGCTATCTGGTATACTTAAAAGTTTGCTAAGCAAGTAGATCTTACGTTAAGTCCTGTCACAAGAAGGAAGGAAGGAAGGAAGGAAGGAAGGAAGGAAGGAAAGAAAGAAGGAAAGAAAGAAAGAAGGAAAGAAAGAAAGAAGGAAAGAAAGAAAGACCAACCTTTAAAGCCTATTGCTATCATTATGGCCTAAATGGTGGAGGCTACTTTCACTTCAGCCTAAATCGTTGAAGTGGCTTCACAGGTAGATAGATATTTAGCTCTAGAATCATCAAGTTTTATCATTAGTTAATTAGTTAAGCTTTTTGCACACTAATCAGATCTTAATAAAGTGGTTTGAAAAATACTGTCTGGAAAAAAGAGGATAAATTTTCTGCTGTGAAACTTAGCATCAACTCATCTTCAAAGAAAAGTTTGAGTTACACAGAAGCATAATAATAAATCTCTATAGCAAGAACATTCTTATATTTTCAGAATATATTTAGTATGAATAAAACTAAATTTATGTTAAATAGAATTTTTCAGTACACCTCTGCGTCTAACTTACACATGTGGTAAATATCTCTAAAACTCTATGCATTTTCATAGAGATGAAGTTAATGTATGATTTTAGATAAAAATATAATGTTTAAATCAAGGTCATGAATACATATTAGCCAATGGCTCAAGTTTTATTTAAAATAACTTAATGGTATGCATTTTCCACTTAGGAAAAGCTAAATAAGCAGCTTGCTGTATGAATTTGTATATATCATACCTGTATCTTATTAAATATTTCTAAGCTTCTTAGGGTCATTACTTCTCTCGAGAGAACCACTTCTGAGAGTACATACAGATTCTCCAGGTGTTAGCCCCAAGGAACACAGTGGTCATCCGAAGGTCTTATGTATTCTCGGTCTTCCATCATAACTAAGAATTGACATATGGGCTAAAATTTTGCCAATTTCTTGAAGTTATTACAACTATAGTACGTGAAGTAACATAATCAATTCTGACATAATCATTCCTATTTGACTTATCATTAATATGCAATTTGTCCACTATAGTGTATTAGCTGAAAGTAGGTTATTTTCTTTGCTTAATTTCATTTGAATCAAATTGAATTTCTCCTTCTATCCAACAATTTGATAGTCATCTTTTATCATTCATTCTTTTCACTTCTATTTTAATATGTGAATGTTTAGTTCATTTCAGTGTTTTGCATCTTTTATCTAGTGAAACTGTCTAAATTTACAT
>PVJO010026625.1:0-20842 GCA_004026905.1 Hystrix cristata
CATTGTACATAGACACATTGTCTCTAAGATGCTGCTGAAATTGTAGAGAATGTAGCCAAAACAGTAATAAACAATGACAGTTAAAATGTAAAGCCTGAAAATTACACTCAAAGAGAGCTTTCAAGAATTAGGGTATTGACTAACTTAGCTCCTTAAGAATCAGCTGAATAAATTCTTTAAGTATACTTCAAGACAAGTATGAAGTGGTTCAAGCTGTTAAAGTTAAACCTAATAACCATTATCGAGGCTAATCCCAGGTATGTAGCACTTGGCGTGCTCTGGAGTGGCTCAGTGTCTCTGTAGACTGAGAGAAATCCTGCGGCGCTGACACGGTCCCAAAATGTTAGCATGGGTTGAATGCTTTTAGGGCTGCCTGCAAGTTTTCCATTTTATTGAGTTTTCATCTTTCTGAATCACAAAGTACCATATTTATAAAGTAATCATTAAGTACTGAATTAAAGAAAATGCCCATTCTCATTTAAAATTTTGGTGAGCTATAAAGTGGATATGTAAATCTAACATGAGGCTGAATAAGTAATTGAGACCTAGACCACTGCTTCACCATGTTCTTTTCAAAAGTGTGAGAGTAACCGCTAGTGTCAAGATACAGAAGAGAAGGAAAACAAGTCATAAAATGAAACTACTTCCTTGACCTGAGTTTTAGGAATCATTGTAGAATCAAAAATGTGGCTGGGCGCGGGGGCACACGCCTGTAATGCCAGCACTCTGGGAGACTGGGGCAGGAGGACTGCAATTTGGGGCTCAGCCTGAGCAACTGACTTAGACCCTCTCTCAAAATTTAAAAAGGGTTGGGGATGTATCTCATTGCAAAGGCCTTGGGTTTGATCCCCAGCATCACATAAACAAACGAATAAATGCATGTGTAACAGTGATGGGGAACATTTTAGAGCTTGATAACAGCCAGCCAGCTGCGGCACATGTGCCAAAGGTTCGCCCACTGGCAGAGATGGATTCACGCCAGATCCATGTCTTCCCGAACAAGTGCTGTAGATTTTAGGTAACATGGCAGTAACCAAGCAGGTCCAAGAGGGCTACATGAGGCAAATGGAATAATTTACTGTTACCTTCATAAGAGGAAATAGGTACCTATTGCTAAATAATTTTAAAGTTACTCTGGCAGTATCTTTTGAAGCTTCACTTGTTTTTTAAGTCTTCAGATACTTGTTCTCAGAAATAAAGCATGTCTTCTGTGCTAAGATGATAGCCAGAGCCTCTGTCAGAGTCAGCACTGGTGGGAGGTGAAATACACACCTCTTGCATTATAATTTTAAATTAGCTTTCTGGCTGGAGGTCTGAAATAGTGTGTGCGCTTAGCATGCATGAGGCCCTGGGTTTAGTCTTCACCATCCCCAAAATTTTAAAAATTCAATTCAAAGTGTGTGCATGTTGAGAGGAGGTGTAGAAATCACCCTAATAATGTTTAAATTAGGAGTTGGTGAGATCTTTGGTTAAAATAATTTTTAAGTTAGGAGTTGGTGAGAGCCTTTTTAAAAATAATGGCTCAGTCTTTTTCCTTACTATCGTTCCCTTCTAAAAAAGAACTCTGAGCTTAAATGGTACATAAAATGTGAACAAATACTTCCACAGATATCTCATTACAGGAAGCCAAGATGGTGAAGCGTTTCAGTGAAACATTTAAAGAGTATATTGTGTTTTGCTGTTATTTTTTACTAGATGCAGTATTACCATAAGATGTTACCAGCCATGTTTTAGTGGAAACATAAACTGTACATTCCATTTAAGTGGAGAGTGTATTCTCACAACTGAACTACATTGCTGTTTGGGGGGGTGTTGCATGAAAATGATAGACTTCAACCTTTAAAAGCATGACGACATTAGGTCTTTCTGTAATCCCATTCTAAATTTTCATGTTATCTGATAATTTTTCTTCCAAATACTAAATTTCAATGTTCTGAATATCCAAAAAAGTGATTTTTAGCAGCTGATTTTTAAATAGAATTATTACAGCGGGCATAGTGGGGCACGCCTGCAATCCCAGCACTCAGGAGGCCCGTGCAGGAGGACTGCCACCAGTTTGAAGCCAGCCTGGCCTGTGCAGTGAGTTCAAGGCTGGCTTGAACCACATAGCAAGACCCCATCTCAAAAAAAAAAAAAAAAAAAATCAATTAATAAATAGAATTATTACAATTCTAATTCTTGAGTTTCAGTTTTGTTTTTGTGTTTTTGGTGCTGGGGATCGAATTCAGGGCCTTGTACTTGTGAGGCAAACACTCTAACCACTGAGCTAAATTCCCAGCCCTTGGGTTTCAGTTTTGAATTAACCTTTTTCCTAAAACATGTATATATACATGTCCATTTACTTTTCTTCCCTCCTCCTATTTTTTTGAGGATTCCGCCACTGACCCACAGAATTTTCCAAAAATTAATTTATTTAGCAGTACTGGGGATTGGCCCCTGGGCCTCAGCCATGCGAGGCAAGAGTTGTATCATGTTGCTCAG
The DNA here is from genome assembly GCA_004026905.1 of Hystrix cristata. Classification (NCBI taxonomy): domain Eukaryota; kingdom Metazoa; phylum Chordata; class Mammalia; order Rodentia; family Hystricidae; genus Hystrix; species Hystrix cristata. The sequence continues at coordinate 2,482 of PVJO010026625.1, forward strand.
TTGTGAAGGCCCTGGGTTCAGTCCCGTGATTAAAAAACAAATTGTTTGCATAAAGCCAGAGAAGAACTTGGTAGGGTTTTTTTGTTTTGTTTTTCAAATTGCATAGCTTTCACCTAGAAAGCTTCACTCGTTTAAAATTCAAAAAAAAAAAAAAATTCCAGAGGGGTGGATTATCTATATGCATAACTCTTTGAAGAAGGGCGCCAAAATGTAGTTAAGAATTCAGATTTTTTTTGAACCAGCTTCTTCAGGTTCAAATGCTGACTTCCTTTTACCAGGTACCTCAACTGAGAAGAGGGTAGTAAGTACCTATAGAGTGCTCGTGAGAAATACATGAGCTCACGTGTGAAGCGCGCAGAACTGTGTCTAGTACACAATACTATGTGTAATAAGCCGCTCTTAGCACTCGTTTAAAACTCCAACATTGTTCTTTCGCCTTTGTCTTATGCACAGGTGAGGTGTCAAGGCCAGCCTGGGCTACATAAGTGAGTCCCTGTCAAAAAACAAAGTCATTCTACAATGTTTGACTAGTTTCAGAGGAGGGGTGATTACATTACTTGAAGATGGGAGGTGAGAAAATGTAGCAATTTGAAACAAAAATAGCATGAACTCTTAATTGCCAAGAAGAGCATGCCTTGACCATTTACACTCTGTCATCAGCGACTATTCTGCCATACTTCAGAGCTTTCCACAGCAATAACCACCATTTGAGGTAGGATAGAGAGCACTTTCCCTGTTTGACAAAGAAAGAAACTTGGGGAAGGGACGTAACTTGGTAAAGCCACATGTCAGTAGTGGGATCCAAATTAAAGCACAGCTTTTGGAGACTTCCAGCAAGGTTCTTGCCATGTAGTAACATCTTGCTTTATTATAAACATGGTTTATTTAGCTACATCATCACTTCAGTGGTGACACAAAAAATTGGATAGCTGTAAACAGGACTGTCACTATGAAAGCACCACATCGGGTGTGTCATCTGAACTGAGTCCTCGCAGCCCTGAGGCAGTGAGAGCTGGCCGCGCGCCCCACACTCACGCTGGGCGAGAGGGCCACAGGCTGCTTCCTGATTCGTGCGCCTGTTGCAGTCAGATGGGCTCCAACAGTGAGCAGTCTTGTCCAGTCTTGCTGGAGAAGACTCGGGGCCACCTTGAAACCTCTGTGTCACCCAAGTATCCTGCAGCTCCTCTCTCTCTGCCAGCTGGTCTCTAGTAAGAACTTTGTGTAACTGACTCTAAGTCGATCCCCTCCTCTAAAGGAAGCCCCAGAACCTTGGGGCTCCCTGAGAGCCAGGCCTCAAATCTTCTAAGCCTGACAAGATGACCCATGTGAACAACGGCACACGGAGAATTCGGACTGGGTGGAGTAGCTCTAACATTTCAAAATCGTGTGCCGTTTAAATTCCTCAAGTGTGTGATGCACTTTCATGCAAGGGACCTTAGACTGCTCCCATAACCATAGGCCTCGGGCCAACACGCCCAATGTGCCACCTCTTTTATTTTAAAGGTGTGTGTATGGTATGTGTGCATTAACTGCCATTGACACAGTCAGAGATACTCAGGTCTTATTGCTAGACGAGGGTAGCCGTCAAACTGAGACTCCAGAATTGCCCGACCCAAAGGATGAGCATGGCTAGTTCATTCTTCACAGCTATATTTTGGGTATTTCAAAGGATCTTATGTCATACCGTATCATTCAAACATCTCTTTTTGTGTGCTAATGACCAGATTCTTAACTTCCTTTTAAGGGGCCAATCCAGAAAAAGGCTGAAGAGTGGGGAAAGTGTGAGCTTCGAGGGCAGGCCTGGCTCTGTCTGCTGGCTGGGTTGTTTCGCATCTGTGTGACTAGAGAAGTCTCCAAGCTCTTCAAGGCTTTCCCCACATTTGGAAGCTGTCTCTTAACAGCGTCAGACAGGTGGTGCTACGGGTGTGATAACTAGGCAGGGTGACTGGGACTCCGAAGTGTCCCCGCTGATGCAGTGTGGGCTGGACCACTGTGACAAGAGATCAGGCCCCATCATCGCCATTGTGGGGGTCCCAGGGAGGGGTGGGAGTTGAAGGCAGAGTTCAGGAGACTCCAGGCAGCAGCTGCCACTTAGCGATCAGTGGGACAGATTTCTGTATTCATCCCTCTCCGGACAGAACTGCTTGGTGGGAGTCCTGCCTGTCACTGTGCCCTGCGGGCTCTGCATCTCCCTCCACACCCCAGTGTGTCCAGCCAGGAGGCACAGGACTGCTGCCCTAGCTCTCCCTTTCCTCTTCACTTCAGGGATGCCAACTGGGTCTCAAGATCGTTTCTGCTCAGGCCATCACGAATAGTAACAGTATGGTGGCTTGTGGACTGATTAACAGAAAATATGTTGTTTCCTTTTGACTTTGTGTGTGTGTGTGTGTGTGTGTGTGTGTGTGTGTGTGTGTGCTGGGAATTGAACTCAGGGCCTTGCTCTTGCTAGGCAAGCGCTCTACCACTGAGTTAAATCCCCAAACCCTTTGACAATGAATTTTAATTTACCAGTGGGGTTTTCTTTTTTTCAAGTTTGTAAACTTCCTTCCCCAAAGGCATAGGTATCTGCATACGTAGTTTTTATTACAAAATTTTAAAAGAGATTGAGCTTGGCAGAATGCCCAGAGCATTAAGTGGCCATGCATTGTTCTACATCATTCGGGATGCAGAATTAGTCATACTGTAGCCAAGATGATATAAGGCAAGAAACCTCAAACATATTTAACCATCAGGGGCAGAATTCTTGTACAGATAATATTTTTATATTCAGACATTTTGCATTTGACCAAAAGTACGTGTGCTTTGTAGTTTCTTGGGAGAAATAACTGTTAGGGTAATAATGGTATGCTAAGATGCAATTGAAAGTGTTTTATATTTGCTGATAGTTTAAAGCTACAAAACAAAGAAGATAGTAATCTTTAATAGTCAATCAGCTTATTGATGAAGGTTTAGAAAAAGGAAAACATCCTAGTAGCATGTAAAGAAGAAGCTTGTTCTGCTAATGATGGCGGAAACTGCTAAAATGAAGTTTCATGTTCCACAGGGAAATTTATCGTATAGATGATTGTTCCCCATATCTCTGGGAAAACCCATAATCAGAAATAAAATCTGGGAAATATAAAGAATCGCCCTAGGACAAAGTTCCAATTCTGCTCGAGTTAGAAGGAATAGATAGCACTTCTGCATTTGCTTAGTGGCCTGGCTCTGTGAGACCCAAGGGGCAATGAAGTGACTTGTTTTGAACTTGTAACATAAACCTTTCAAAAAGCACTTTTTCTCTGTTTCGCAGGCCAACTATTTTGGCACAAGAACTATTTCCTCCAGTGGTTCATGGAGCTGGATGGATAAACCTTGACGGAAACATTGATAGCTATAGTAATTTGCCATTATCACAGAATTAAAAGTTTAGGCCTCATTATACATTAAAAAAAAATAGGTAACAATTGCTATTCTGTTACTTATTTTGTTTTCCTAATAGGCAATGGAGTGCCATATACACAAGCTAATAAACTTTAATAAATACTGCTTAATAGGTAGAAAGCCATAAACAGCAGCATCCAAGTCCTCTCGGGCTGTTTCCAGGCCAGACTTCATCGTGAAAATGCCAAGAGTTTTCTGTTCTTGCTTATTGTTTTCCCCCCTACAAGGATGAAAATCTTTGTGATGTGGTCCTTCATTCCATCTAAGCGTGAAATGGTGTAAGAAATAGGATAGGATAAGCGGTGGTAACAAGTTACCCCGCATACGTACCCTAAAAGGGAAAGTTTTTTCCTCAATTCAGGCAAAATCTACCCACCTGGCAACTCTCCAGACAGTTTTCTCCTGTGGGGACTGGGATGTGGAGACTGCTTGCACTTTAGGGTTCTGTCTGCATCCACCTGTAGCCACTAGGGAAGAGAGGCGAGGGGGAGCCCCGCCCTTAAATACCCCAGGCCGGAAGTGTCAATCCTTCCTACAGTTGAGTCAAGATCTCCAGTCACCGCACCGGAGGTTTGCATCTCTTTGGCCCTTAGGGATTTGCATAAACAAACAGTCCAGGTTTACATGGAACTTGCACCTTTTAAAGGGGGGGGTCTCAACCCCAAATACGTAACTGCTCTGTGGCTCCTGACTTTTGCCAGATTTTGGGTGCTGTGTGGAACAGGAGCCTAGAGCTCAGCTGAAAACCTATCTGCGGGAATCACTGGAGTCGGTAATATTGGTAACATGCGGCGGTTGTACGTACTGGGTGCGGTGTGGGGTCTCGACACACACAGTGTTGCAGTGATCAAACCAGGGTAACTAGCCTTTCCTCCCTGGAGCCTGGGAGCACTTTCGGACCTTCATGGACTGTGTAATAGATTACTGTGAACCACGTCACCCCGCTGCGCGGCTGAACACAAGAACTTAACTCCTTCCATCGATGTGTGTGTTTTCACCCATTTCCCATCTGTGCTCTTTCCACCCACACCCTTTCTAGCCTCTAGTAATCAATATTCTGCACACAGATGGACTTTCTTCTAGCTTCCACGTGTGAGAGAACAGGAGTCCTGGTCTTCCTGTGTGTGGTTTATGTCACTTAACAATGTTCTCCAATTCCACCCATCAAGGCAGGAACAACCTCCAGGCCCGGGATGGAAACGGGGACTTGGGCCTAAGAGGTGGCCCAAACCAAAACAATGATCCAACTCTACCCATGACATCCAGGCAAAATAAGGCCAACATGTTGGTCATTTATTGTACATCAAGCACTATGCTTTCTAGAATCTCCCACAACCCCTCTGTGATTATGCTTATCTTGGGGTGGGGGCGGGGAGGGGGGCGGGAGCGTTTAAGAGGAATTAAGTTTGCTCACCAGGACTTAACCCTGGCCCGGCCAATCCTGGATCCCAAATTATTCAGCTCAGCTGGGTCAGACATCACTAGCTATTCACCAGCATCATTCTTCTAGAATAAAAGCACCAAGTCTTCAGAAGTTTTCAGACATCAACTATATCATTTCTGAATCTTTTTGTGTTTGAGAGGCCTTAAAATCCGCAGCACACTGTTTAGAAGCTTTTGAAGTGACAAGAGGGTGGGTAGGATGCGATCTCCCAGGCATTTCCATTGCAAATCAAGAAAATACTAGGCTTGACTCTCCAAACGGTCTCAATAGGCTTTTTGAGGTGTATAAGGTTATTTGACGAGATAGCAGAAAAGCAATTCTAGTGGAGAATTTTAAGAATCAAATTCTATTTTGAAACAACTTTTTCCTCCCCCTACTTGGATAATGAAGGAAAAACCAAGCCTCTGAGGTGTTAGAGGCAGAGCAGCGTTTGCCTTTCAGTCAATCTTGGTCATAAAAACAAGTTCCCACGAAACAAGTCCCCGGCTTCTCCCCTGCTCCTTCCACACCTCTTCCCTGATGACTGCTCCTTCTCCCACATCGAGGATCCCGGCAGAGACGGTGTGGCCAGGGTGGTGGCAGTGAGCCCTGCTGAGTGCCCACCAGGTCGCAAACGGCCACCCTCATCCTCTGTCCTGGCACTGACAGGCGAGCCAGCGGCGAGTGCTGGAGGGACCCGAGGCCGATGTAGTCCTGGCTGTGGGGACGCACAGGGCAGCATCTGGCGAAAAGATCACGTCAGGGGGCCCACTCCTGGCCCGTTTCGCTGCCTGTCTGCAGGCCAGAGACCCCCAGGCAGGCATGGCCACCTCCAGAGACTAGCTGAGGGGATTACGAAATTACTAATAGACCGAAATCTAAACACAACTTTCTTTGCCCCTAACAGAGGAGGTGCTCGTATTTTACATCAACATTTATTTTGATTTTTTGGGCACCCAGAAGTTTACATTCTTATTCTCCCAGAATTTGGAGTAATTTCTCACATTGTTACTTACTATTCTGGAAAAAAGAATCATTCAGGTATATAGGAATAGTCTGAGCCATAATATCACTTGGATTCCTAGGATTTATTGTACGAGGTCACCATATATTTACAGTTGAATAGATGAGCGTATTTTACATCAGTCATAATAATTACTGCTATCCCAACAGGAGTAAAACTGTTTAACTGACCAGCTATCCTACACGGAGATAATATTAAGTGATCTCCAGCTATACTTTGAGCCTTGGGGTTTATTTTTCTATTTACCATTGGAGGTTTAACAGGAATCATTTTAGCCAGTTCATCAGATATTGTTCTACACGACACATATTATGTACTTGCACACTTCCACTGCATCTTATCTATAGGAGCTGTTTTTGCAATTATAGGAAACTTTGCACGTTGATTTCCCCTATCTTCGGGCTATACTCTTGATCCTATGTGAGCAAAAATCCATTTCTCTGTAATATTTGAAGGTGTAAATGTAACTTTCTTTCCACAACATTTCCTAGGTTTATCAGGCATACCACAACGGAATTCTGATTATCCACACGCACACACAATGTGAAATACAGTGTCATCAATGAGCTCATTAATTTCTCTAACAGCCGTAATAGTAATAATCTTCATAATCTGAGAAGCATTTGTCTCTAAACAGAAAGTATTAACTGTAGAAATAACACTAATTTGGAATGATTGCATAGTTGCCCTCCCCCACATCATGCATTTGAAGAACCTACATATGTTAAAGTTTAATTACGAGAAAGGAAGGAACTGAACCTCCAAAAACTAGTTTCAAGCCAGCCCCATAACCTTTGTGACTCTTTACAGTAAGATATTAGTAAAATCATTACGCGACTTTGTTGAAGTTAAATTACTGGTTAAACTCCAGTATCTTTATGGCTTATCCGTATCAGCTAGGACCTCAAGACGCCCCTTCTCCCATCATAGAAGAAACTCTTACACTTTCATGACCATACATTAATAACCGTATTCTTAATTAGCTCACTACTATTTTATCTTATTTCTCTAATATTTACCGCTAAACTCACACATACAAGTACTATAGATGTGCAAGAAGTTGAAACCATGTGGACTATCCTACCAGAATTAAGAATTATCTTAATTCTGACTGCCTTCTCCATCTCTTTGAATTTTATATATAACAGATGAAATTAATAACCCTTTATTAACAATAAAAACTACAGGGCATCAGTTATACTGAAGTGATGAATATGCTGATTACGAAGAGTTTAACTTTGATTCTTACATAGTGCCCACCACAGATTTAAAGCCTGGAGAACACCGATTACTTGGAGTTGATAATCGAGAAGTTCTGTGATAGAAATGTCTATCCGTACGTTAACTTCGTCCAAAAATGTCTTACATTCGGTACCATTTCTACGGTTAATGACAGATGATATTCCAGGTGTCTAAACCAGGCAGACCTCCGGGAGTCTGCAGTTTCACGGCCACCATTCACCAGGCCGCCTGGGTCTGGAGTCCACTCTCCACACAGAGCATTTGCAGAAGACTCCCGCTGGTTACAGACCAGTGATCTCGGCAAAGGCCAAGCTCACTGGGTACTCTCCGGCCTCGAACCCCTTACCATCGTCCCAGGAGTGGACATTGCAGGCCTTGCACACCGGGCCTCCCCTCCCACTGCACCAGTCCGCCTGACGCACAGCAGCACAGCACACTACACAACTGCCGTCTTCACAGACGCTCTTCTATCTTCTTGAAATACCCTTTCTTTGAAAGCCCGAGAGAACCTGTGTGCATCCTTCAAAGCCCTGATTTTGATGTCCTCTCGAAAGCCTGCCCTGATCCTGGCTGGAGCGACTCTGACTCTACCTGCCTCGTCCCTCACCCGCCACACCCCAGACAGAAAACCGTTCAGGCGCAAGCCGCGGGCGTGTGGGACGCCTCTGGGCTCAGGGACGCTGGGTCCACAGCCAGCAGCTGGGCGGCCAGGCCCAGACCCGGTCCAGTCCTGTCCCCTGCTAGCCGGGCCGGGGAGCCGACCCGGGGCTGGCGGAGCATCCGGATGGAGGCGACGACCCCCAGCAGGGGCCCCAGACCCGCGCCCGCGCCCTCCTTGTGTTCAGGGTTTTACAGCCCGGGGCGGGAGGGTCAGCTTTATTTTAACCACCTTCGGGTCAAATGAACATTTGTACCGAAGAGGGCTCCTTTTGGTGAAAGTCCCCAAGCTACTCTGCATCCCTCGCCCACCCGGCTAAACGTCTGAAAAACGCTCGCGACGCCCTGCCCCGCCCCAGGGCCCTGCCAGGCCGCCCCGGAGACCCCGCGGCTTCCACGGGGCGCGGCTTTCCCACGCTCACAGCGCCATCTGGTGGTCAGCGGCGCACGCCGCGGGCCCCCTTCGGGAGCGCCCTCCGCGTGGGCAGCGCGAAGGTTGAAACCTGAGGAGAGGTGTGCGCCGGGGGCAGGACTGAGGCTGGAGACCCGAGCGACCAGCTTTCCGCGGTCTGCGACTGCAGCCCTGCAGCCTGGCTTTGGGGCATCCGTGTGGTGTGCGCCTGCTTCCGGGAAACACATGAGAATTCCTCGACCACACTTATCTTCGGATTGGCTATTCTGGCTCACTGAGGTTTATTTGAAAAGTGAAAAAAAAAAAAAAAAAAAAAAAGCTTTGGCCAACGCAACTATTTTCCAATATATATTAAAATAAATATATGGGTATTAAACTCCAAGAATGTATTTTACTCCGTGCATGATTGTCTGGGTAACATCAGTCCGCGGGATCGAGTCCAGATCTCCAACTACCTCTTCTGAAACTATTTGCTTAGGAGAGACATGAATTTGGAAAAACAAGTTTCACTGTCTTTGAAAATTTGATGCCCTTGAAAAAACATTGACAGACACAGAGGCAGTTAAACTGCCTTCACTATTAGAATCCGAATGAATTCTGAGCTCCTGGACTCATTCAATGGGAGCCCGTTTCTTCTTTTTCTGAAACAGGGTCTCATGAAGTTGCTAAATTGCCCAGGCTGGGCTTGAATCCGTGATCCTCCTGTCTCAGCCTCCCAGAGTGGAGGGATTACAGATGTGTAGCACCACGCCTGGCTTTTCAGCTCCTAACAAGACAGATGGAGTTGGCTGTAACATTTCTATTCCTCACTGCCCAGAAGCACGCAGGTTTTAGCTGCTGATCTCCACTGAACCAATGTTAGAACTGTGTATACTTCCTGTACCCAACAGCTACGATTATTTCCAGAGACTGAAAGACCAATACAATGCCTGGACACAATGTGGGCTTCTGCCACCATGTCTTGGGCCAGTCCCTCAGCGCTGCTGTCCGCACCACACAGGAGCTTCCTGGCCAGACAGATCTACAAACACAGCATTGCAAATCAGTCACAGCGCAGGTGGGCTAAGGGAAGCATCACTGCTAAGTCCAGCCATTGAGGGGCCCCATGGGCGAGCGCCCCCATGTGTGGCCAGCAGCACAGGCCTTCGCTGTGGTCCCGGAAGAGATATCGGCACCTCTTGCAGGAAATCAAGGCTACATGTGACCAAGACTGAGTGAGGATCTCTCTGGCTTTCCAACTCTCCAACTCTCCCACTCCCCCCAGGTGGAAATAACCCTCTTGTTTGTGCGATGAAAAACTAATTCAAATGTATGTTTAAAAATTCCGGTAGACTAGGGGTGTAACCAAGTGTAAGAGCACTTGCCTGGCACGGGAGAGACCCTTGGTTTAAGTCCCAGCACCGCATATCAACATAATAATAATAATGATAGTGATAATGTAATAATAATAGTAATTCTGGCAATAGAGGAGTGTACAAAAGAAGAAACGAAAAGTTCCCATGCCTACCCCCAGACACCCAAATTCAAGTCTTTCTTTTTTTTTTTTTTTTTTTTTTGGTGCTGGGGATCGAACTCAGGGCCTCACGCTTGCTAGGCAAGTGCTCTACCACTTAAAGCTAAATCCCCAGTCCCCATCAAGTCTTTCTTGAGGCTGTTTGCCCTGAACCTCAGGCAGTCCTCTGAGTGCCCATCTCCGATGGGCCTGGGGTGGGCAAACGGCCGGTCCCAACCCCAGGAGCAGGCCCAGGGGAGTGGAGGGTAAGAAAGCCATTCAGAGATTCTTACTATCAACTCTGGTTCCTGAGCAAGAGAACTGGTGATAAATTCCAATAGAGTTAGCTATGAAGGTAAATTATGAATGCGTTTGGGGACACAGAATTTGGCTTCAGGAAAAGAGTCCGGCAAAACTCAAAATTTCTGTCACTGCCCCAGTAATCGTCAGGGGACAATTTTTTTTTTCTGTCGGATTTATAATCTAAGCAACTGCTTCAGATGTTGTCAACCATGAGAGCCCACTGGATTCCAAAGAATGAAGTCCAAAAATGATCTTGTTTTCTGACCCTGGTTCCCCATGGGCTCTGGGCCCTCGAACTGTAAGGAACCACCCACCTTCCAGGCCATTTCCCTTTCCCAGCCTCAGCGGCAAGTACCAGGGCGACTCAGGGGAGGACAGGGTAACGCAGGACAACTCAGACACCCGTGGGATCAGCAGCTGGGAAGCAGAGCCCAAGGGGCTGAAAGCTGGGGGCCAAGGCTTAAGGCGGGCTCATTTCCACAGGAGGCTGATCTTTTGCCAGATCTGGTTTCAAGAGAAACCAGAAATCTGGATTTATATGAAAGCTTCTGATTTTTAAATGTTGGCAATCCATTCGTATTTTAATATATACAAGGCAGTTCAAAGGACTTATGTCTGGTAGGGGCAGTTAGTTCGCTACCCTAGTTGCCGGCAGACTGTCTGGAAGAGTGTGACACAGAGCTGGCTCAGTCCTGCGTCCCCATCTGTGAACGGTGAGCGCTTGATGAATGTCACCTGTAATTATCACCTCGAGCCATAGTGACCTTCACAGAGCAAGGGCTTGTACGCGTCTACTGCCAGACGTGCTGCCACTTCCACCCTCCTAAGCTGCTGGAGTGTGGGGTTTGCTCTGCCCGCTTTGAACTGGCGAAGCAGCCAGAGAGCAGTGTGTGCTCGTGGCCCTTGCTGGGGAGGCAGCGGGTTCTTCACTGCTCACCCCTCAGTCGCACCTAACAGGTGGCAACTGTTCCCGGCCCTCAGCGGCGTCCCCGTGAGCAACTGCCCCCCGCTGGGGGCGGACACCGGCCTGAGTGGGTGAGGCAAGAGAATGGGTGGGGGAGACAGGCTGGGGAAGTAGGTATGACCCCTTAATTACAGAATCTCAGGACACCTGCGCAGAACTGTTCCCAGCGCCCTGTGTGGACGTCCGGTGAGACCTGGAGCAGTTCTCCAGTTAGGCCCTGTACCAGTTAGTTACCTTTCTAGAGTCAGTGGTTTGCAAGAGAGCAGATTTAACACAGGACATTTACACATTACAGCATTCACACACAGAAGCCAAAGGCAGGAAGAGTGCAGAATGGCTATCTAGGCACTCGGGACCCGAAAGATCCAGTCAAGGGCTGGGAGCCCACGGCACTGTCCCATGTACATCCGTGTCTGCATAAAAGGCTGAAGAAATCTATACTGGAGCCAGGATACGACGCGCACAGCGGAGACAAAGACCAGAGATCCCCCAAAGCAAACAGTAGCCCTTAGCTCCTTCTGCGATGAGAACAGCTGAGTCTCCTTCAGGAGAACCAACCACAACAGAGCTTCTCCTGGGAAACAGCCGGCTCCCCCTCTCCTGTATGTTGTGTCGGCAACAATCCTCAGGTGGATCCTCTGCGCCCAGAATCCACCAACTCAGTCCAGCTGGGTGTTCCTGCTCAAGTTGACCACAATAAGTCCACCACAATCCACCCCTGGTCAGCTTGATAACCAGACACATTTCTTTAAACCAAAGTCTCCAGTGACAGATTTGTAAAGCATTAACATATCTTGGTCATCTCAGATTTACATTAACAATACAATTCTTAGTGCACTCATTCCCACACCAGAAACAAATACTCAAAGGATTCTCAACACAGATTACAAAGAGGTCTCCCAAAGCTACAACTATACATACAAATATACAACTCCATTCTGTCTCTCTTGCTTGTTCTCCAACAATAGTTTACAAAGTACAATATACCAATACAGTGTATCCACATTAAAAAATATGGCTTCAAATTTTGAAACTCTTTAGTTTCTATAAACTTTAAAAACAGAGCTCAGCAACATTGAGAGATGCCCCAAAGGATCTCCTGCACCCCAAATACACTCTTCCCTTCTAGTAAAAGGTCTCAGGTCATTTTTCCATTGTCCACTTTCTTCTCCATCCACAATCACGTTTTCCTCTTTTCATCCTTGCAATCCTTAGCTTTCTAGCCAAATGCTCCAGGTCACTCTGCTGGCTCTCTGCTCTCGATTTCCACCATAGGTCCATCCAAAAGCCCTCAACAGTAACTATGTTGCTGTCCCAACACTAGACTGCATTAAAATTTTTCTGCCACCCAGGCATTATCTCCAAACACGAGCAAAATGCAGACCAACCTCTGCCAGAGCACACATATACCGCCCAGGATCCAGCAGCTGATACAGTCTTTCTCAACAGAGGCCTCCCAAGCCTCATCCTAACCAGCAGCATTTCCATCAGTTACTCTGGTTTTCCACGCTCTGACCAGAGTCTCCCATATAATAAGTTTAGAGAGTTTCAGGGCTGCCTCTTTGGGTGCGCTCTCAAAACCTTTCCAAATTAATTCCAAAGGCTCTCAAGCCATATGGCCAGGCAATGTCACAGCAAGGACACCACCTCTCCAGTACCAATTTCTGTATTAGTTACTTTTCTAGAGTCAATGGTTTGCAGGAGAGCAGTTTTAATATAGGACATTTACACATTACAACATTCACACACACAAGCCAAATGTGGGAAGAGTGCAGAATGTCTATGAACTGGAGACCCGAAAGATCCAGTCAAGGGCTGGGAGCCCACAACACTGTCCATGTACGTCTGTGCCTGCACTAAAAGGCTGAAGAAATCTATACTGGACCCAAGATACCACACTCACAGCAGAGACGAAGACCAGAACTCACCTGAAGCAAACAGCAGCCGTCCCCAACCCCGATGACAGCAAAGCCCTGAGCTCCTTCTGCGACGAGAACAGCTGAGTCCCCTTCGGGAGAACCAGCCACGACAGAGCTTCTCCTGGGAAACAGCCGGCCGCCATCTTCCGCTCCCGTTCTCCTGTGTGGTGTGTCGGCAACAATCCTCAGGTGGATCCTCTACGCCCAGAACCCACCAACTCAGTCCAGCTGGGTGTTCCTGCTCAAGCTGACCGCAATAATAAGTCCACCACAGGCCCCTAAGCCTGACACCAGCCCGAGGAGGGAAACACGGAAGGGAAATTGCCTGTGAGCTCTCTGCTTTCACAGTAGCCGTCTCTCACACTGTAGGGTGTGCTTCTTTTCCTATTTTACTAGGCCCAAACACAGCATGTTTTTTTTCCACCTTTAATAAATGTAAAACCTCACTACTATTTGCACTTGTTTTGTCCAGTTCTTTGTTCAAGACAAGAACCTAGAAACCACCTCTAGAAGGAGACCTACACTCTGAAACCTGGTAACAGTAGGTCTCTCTTGCCCTTCCATGGACATGTTGCTCTAGTTTGAATAATTAGCTATGATGTTAACTCCCCATTCTTCTCTTTAATCAACAAGATTAAAAAAAAAAAAACCACTATGATTAGCCAGGCTGGAAACTGTTCTTCCTAAATCTAACACAAGAAATGTCAGTGATAAACTGGGTGTGGTAGCACATGCCTATAATCCCAGCACTTGGGAGGCTGAGGGAGGAGAACTGCCATGAGTTGAAGGCCAGCCTGAGCTACACAGCAAGACCCTATCTCAAAGAAACACACACACACACACACACACACACACACACACACACACCAAAAAACCCCCTAAAAAATCAGTGGCAAAAGATCCCTCCTTGGTAGAGGGATCCTTGGTGAATAATGACCTTTGTGTGGCTTTCTCCACACTCACCCTCTTCCAGGTTACAGACCTGTTATTGCCTAGAAGGGGAGAAATGTCAGAGCTTAGTGTTCTGCCTATCCCCTCCTTCCCTGGGGATGTTTTTAAAAACTCTAAGGATCCAGGAAGTATATTCTAATCGGATGCCTAATCTGCAGACAGGCCAGATCCTAACTAAAGGGCCAAGACTTCTGGTTTAAGGGGAGACACAACCTTCCCTAATGCTTGTAAGCCCAGTGTCTTAGTTACTTTCTAGTCCTGGCCTCAATACCCAGCACCTGCAACTCTAAGGAGGAAAGGTTTATTTGGCTCAGTCTGTAGAGGTTTCAGTCCATAGTTGGCTGGCTCCAAGGGAGGGCAGCATGGCAGAAGGACCTGGCCAAGAATTGTTCATGGCAGGCAGCAGGAAGCAGAGACAGATAAAAGGAGGACCCAGGCCACGCCCTATGACTCACCTCCTCCAACCAGGCTCCACCCCCAAATCACATTTAGCTATAAACCCAGCTGTGCACTAACCCAATGAGTGTCATGTCCTCATGATCCAATCACCTCCCCAAGGCCCCACCTAGGAGCACGTGAGGCTTTGGGGGGTCATCCAGATACAAACCCTAACTCCCAGCATTTGGAAGGCTGATACAGGGGATCCCGAGTTCAAATCCAGCCTAGGCTACATAGCCAGACCCTGTCTCAAAACAAAATTTATAAAACATAGGGACACTCTCTGAAAAAGCTTTTGACAAATCATTGAAATAAGATGCATTTTATTTTCTAATAGATGTACCTGTTGCCAACAGATTGAGGTTACAACAGGGTGCACCCTTGAATTTTTAGCCCTTCTCCACCCGCTGAAGCGAGGGCCACCGAAGCCTTTGTAGCCGCCAGTGTCCCCTTGCTGGCCACAGGCCCTCTCTGTTCTGCTTCCACGAACACCCACGAAGCTGCCTTTAGTTTCCTCCTCATCCTAAATACCTTCAAGGTGGGATGTGTTCCGGACACCACAGTGGCTCCAGCAACTCTCAGGCTTCCCGGCTCTGCTGAAGTCACGAACAGCAAGGCTGGGACAGCTGCAACCCACCGCCTCAGGGCCGCAGTTGGTGCCTCACAGAGGAGAAGGGCCAGGAAGCCACTTCCGGGTCTTCACTGTTCTCGGGAGATGAGCACAGTGCATTCTAAGGCAATTTAGTAACCATTACACAGAGTACGGGAGAGTAACAGCGCAAGGAAGTGGCCTTGGGTGACAGCTGGGCTGTTTCTGGTCTCTCCTGAAGCTCACACCCCTGTTCCCCCTGGAGTCGGCCGTCAGGGCTCCTGGGTGGAAGAGCCAGGCCGCAGGATCCAGCCTGACACTCAAGTGCCTGACTTCTAACCTCTTGGTCTCTGCCTCAGCGACTTCATGAGGCACATCACCTTGGACATCTGCCTTTAGTGCCTCTTCTGTCCGCTCAGATTGTGGGCAGATGATGGGACTGTGTGTGGCTCCTTGCTGTCTCTTCTGTCTCCACCGCCTTCTCCGCAGCGATGGCACCAGGGGTGGCCCAGGGCCTGAGGCGCCATTTCCCAGCCTCCTGCAGTAGACATGTCATGGGGCGCCACTGATCAGAAGCGCGTTTGCCACGGTGCTGTGGGAAACTTCTCCCAAGTGCCCCAGAAGAAGGGGGGCTCCCTTCTCTTCTGGCTGGAGAACAGAGGGCCTGGGGCTCCAGCTCCCCCCGAACGCACCCTGACTTTGGGAGTGGAAGCCACAGGCTGCAGAACACCAGGAAGCCAAGTTCTCTGACACCGCATTGGGCCACGTCTGCCTTGGACTATTCTATCCGCATGCACCAGAGACGTGAACTTTCCTGTTTAAGCCACTACTGCTGTGACAACTGAAAAAACCTAATCCAAAGGGACACCCTCAGCCATCGCTGCCCCTCTCTTGTGTGGGACGCTGGGCACGTGCTGAGGGACACGCGTTTCCAAGGTCCTCCCGACCGGGGCCTCCTCCCACCGTGGCCGCCGTGGAGCACTTACCTCGGGGTGCCCCAGGCACTGGCTCCTTGCCTGTCTGCCCTGAAAGGCCACAGGGAGTGGTCCGCTGACAGGGCCACTACCTCGTATGTTTCTGGAACCCAGCACAGGCTCTGTTTATAAGGTCCGAAACTAGGGCTGGCTCAGTGGTAGAGCTCTTGCCTAGGAGCCCCAGTACTTGGGGGAAGAAAAGGTTTTTAATATAAAGTCCAAAACTAAGGGGGCTGGAGGTGTAGCCTTGTAGTAAAGTGTGTGCCCAGCATGAGTGAGGTCCTGGGTTCCATTCCTACCACCAAAAAAGAAAAAGCCCGAATTTGGTTTTCCTGAGGAAACCAGAGAACACTCAACTGTCTTTGCCCTCAGGGAGATCCAGTGAGCCCACCTATACCAAGTCTGTGCACGTCCTCGGCTGGGTGCTGAGCCCCTGTCCCCCCAGAGCTGAGTGGAGCTCACATGCTGCCGTTCACTCGCAGGAGGCCGGTGCAGAGCAACAAGATTATCAAAGGAGAACCATGGGCCCCAAGAATGAAGAACCCTGCACTGGAGGAGCTGCTGCTACATCATCTTGTAAAGCTTTAAATCACTCCCCTGCTTTCTAAGGGATCTCTGACATTTGTTGTTTTATGTGACCATCTTGTGGAAAGTATTAACTTCCTCAGTTTTCCCTGTCTTGGAAAGTAAAAAAGTGCTAACTTTAAAAGGTACTTGTGAATATTTTCTCTACCTAGCATAAGCTCCTTTGTAAAAATACGATGGTTAACTGAAACAAATATTCTAAAAATATTTATTGTATAAACAGAAGATGTGATTATAGAGCTGGGGTCTTTTTTCCATCACTCAGCTTTAAGCACATATTTGGTTCCAGGGACGGAAGGAGCCTAAAAACCAGCCAGTGCTGGGCTCCTGCCAGACACAGGCACAAGCTGGCGCTGGTCACCATCTTCCAGCTGAGCGGCTGGAGACAGACGGCGTGTGCTGGGAACTCGGCACCGGCCGCTGCTACAGGGTATCGGTGTCTTTCCACCAGTACTGGGTCAACGACAGCAAACTACTTGCATCTTACTTCAAAAAGGGATATGATGTGCATTTAACATCATTCAATAAATCAATTCTAGTTAACTTACATCCTAGAAAACTTAGGAAAACCAAACATAATTACTTTAAAGACATGGATGTACTGGAGAATAACAAATGTACACGTGGCAATTGGGTTGTAATTTAAATGTAACACAAAAGTAAAATTACTGTTATTTATTCCTGTATCTCTGCTTTCCCAGTCTACCTGTATTGTAAGTAGCTGCAAGTGCCACCTTCTGGTTCAAACTGTGGAATATCTCCTTTATTTTTCTTTAAATGCCATCTGAATGGTGGACGTATAAAGCGACAGCAGCAGTTACAAAATGTCTCATTCTGAGAACTCAAAACAAGGATCTGTGTAGAAAGCTGAATAAAAAGGTGTTCAGTTAATAGTAGACACTGTGTAACTTTAACATCTTGAACTGGAATTTCTGTGTAAACCTTAATAGAGATGTGACTCACAGAGACCAAAAGTAAAGCATCTTTTCCTTTTACAGTTTAGTGAAGAGGTCTGCACTTTTCCAAACGATTTACAAAGTACAGGAAATGCTGCATGTGAGCACTAGGTGTAAAATATTTCATTATCATACAGAAGGAACAGCAGGGCACAGGGAACCCAGCGGACACCCTGGCACCTCCTTTCCCAAAGACACACACCCCAGAACGGCCATGGATGCCTGGTGGCAAGCCACCCTTACAGTTCTTTTTGGCTGTTTGAAATACAAACATTTTCTGACATTTCCTTCCCTGTGGTGGAGCCCACCAGACAAGGCCGGATATAAGCCTACATCTTCTTGCTTTGTTTTCCCCTTAGTATTATTTACACGATGCCTACAGATACGGTACAAACTAGTATGAAATTAATGATAGTTTGCATTTCCAGACAGCTTCCGTGGTTAAATAAATACACCACGCTGGTTCTGAAGAATGGTTCAAAGTTAAGGTGACTCGGATGCATTTGCATCCGTAATGGCAGACACAGGCCTCTCGCTGGCTGAGGTGGAGTCCCCAGCTCTGTCCTCCACGGTGGTGGGGGCCTTGGGAGCAGGGGGTGTCACATCCACAGTGAGCGCGGCGGCCTCGTCTGCCTTCGCAGTAGTCATGATGGGGTCAGAAGATAGGCTGCTGGTGGGTGGGAGGGAAGACAGCAGCTCCCCCGAGCTGGCTGGAGAAGAGCCCTCTGGGACCAAGGGGAATGATGGGAGGAACTCGGCTGGCATAGGGAGAGGTGCGATGCCAGGTAAGTTTCGGGGAGGCAAGGCAGGAAGAGGTGGTAAACCTAGGATAGAAATGGCAAAGGTCATACATCTTCCCAGCACTTAGAGAACAGTCACTATGCATCACAGTCAAAAGAATATCTAGGGGCTGGGGATTTAGCTCAGTGATTAGAGTGCTTGCCTTGCAAGCACAAGGACCTGAGTTCGATCCCCAGCACCACAAAAAAAAAAAAAAAAAAAAAAAAAAAAA
>PVJO010026626.1:0-20839 GCA_004026905.1 Hystrix cristata
TTTCACTATTTGCGGATGACATGATACTCTACATAGAAGACCCAAAAAACTCCACCAAAAAACTGCTGGATTTAATAAGCAAATTCAGTCGCGTTGCTGGATACAAAGTCAACACTCAAAAGTCAATAGCATTCCTATACACAAACAATACACCCACCGAAAAAGAAATAACAAAAGATATACCTTTCACAATTGCACAGCTCCTCGACTTTTCTGCTACACATCCTTGGATAAACAGGTTACTTTCTCTGCGTGTTACTGTCCTTATCTATCAATGGTAACTGTAAGAACAGCTCCTTTGTTGGGTTGTGAGCAGATTACAAGATATAATGCATAGAAAGTGCTTGGCTGAGTATTACATGCAGGAAATGCCTGTTGAGCACTGAATGTTATGATTTTTAATCTCTAACATTAGGAATCATGTGTTACATGTCTGCTTATCTCTATCACTAACTCTGTATAAGGTATATACAAAATAAAAGTGACAAAACTAGTGACTTGTTGAGAGACAGAGCCCAACTGTATTTACAGACTATTTTAGCAGTGCTTTTTACAGTGTGGAGTTGCTAGTTACTAAATATTTGCCTTCTAAGAAATTGGTATTAAAAAGGTAATTAACAACCTTCATGGAGCAGTACATTTCGGTAACATGGAGGAGACTCTGGGTCATTGGGAGAGCTGGAGCATCTGGTCAAGACCTTCTTTGCTTCTGTTTAGTTAATCATGCACTGAAAATTTACAGGCCTGGTAGAATGGCCCTGTTCTGAAGAACTTGGTAGAGAATATCAGTATTTATGAGACTTGCTTCTGTGTTCCTGCAAATGGAGGTCAGCCCTCAATTTTACTCAAAGAAATGGTGAGCATACTTCAAAGAACTTCAGGAACACTGCCCAGTTTAAGACAATTTAGCTCAATTATAGCACCAGTAGTGAGATCATAAGACTTATTGATTTGTGGTCCTTGATGGAAAAATTTTTAGTTTTCTACTCTTATGTATAATGCAGTGACCTCTGCATTTTACTGCTGAGGGAAGAGAAGCAATTTTCTCCAGATAACAATTGCTAAAAAGAGGGCTGTAGGTTGACAGCCATTTTCCCTACTGTTCGCTATCTGTGTAAATAGAGATATTTAATTTGCTGGTATTTATAGATCTGCCCATGATCTGATGAGCACTCTGTGCCATTCAGTGAAATTACACTAAAGTGAAGTTGTAGGATGGCATATCTTTCCTTTAAATTTGGGGAGCTAATGAGGAAATCACTTTAAAAAAAGAGGAAAGCTTTAAATAAATCTCCAGCACTCTCTGGGATTTCTATTGTCAAATGAGGGCAGCAGTATGAGATGCAGGCTCTCTCTTTCAAGAATGTTACTTTACTAGAATTCTGTGAATTGCAAATCCTCCTGAAAGGATGGTTGCTAAGTCATTTACTGACAAAGACCAAAAAGGCCTGGAAGAAACCTCAGGTTTAACAATTTAGAAAAACATTTTTTGAAAAGAGGGAGGTGCTTAAGGACAGTAAGACCACTTTCCTTCTTGAGTCACTAATTATAATATGATATCTCTCTCTCAAAATAGTTTGACATTCACCCAAAACCTTGTAACTTTCATTCCAACGAAGTCTTATTATGGCTCATGGTAACATGTAGATGTCAGTAACATGTAGTTTAGAGTAAAAACATTCATATTTCTGTCCCTTCTACCAATTAAGTCAGTAAAACTGGGATTTCCTAATTCTGAGGTAATATCTGGAATCTCAAAATGAGGACTTTGGAATGGAGAGCAACTTAGCTCCTACTTTGCCTACCATATTTTTCTCTCTGTTTCAGTTGGTTAATTTTGAGGACCTGTAATGGACACAAATGACTTAAAATTAACAGACTATGATCCAGTTAGCAATCTGAGTAACCTAAAATCCTGAGTCTACTATGTCAGATCTAGTGTTTCCTGCAAATATGGACAACATATGGTCTGACCTCTAAAATTTCCAAAAAAGAAAGTCACAGGGAGATAACACTTATTGGACATGCTTACTACCCTATTTACCACTACCCTTCTTTTTGGAGTGTATTACTTGATTAATTTTCATGAACTGAATACATGAGACCAACATCAGGTAAAAATACAGAGTATTCCTAGCACTCATAAGCCCCCATACCTCCCTCCCAGTTACTCCCCATGAATCCCCTATAACGACTTCTAACAACACAGATTCATTTTCCCTAGTTTTGTGCACAAATGGAGTCATACAAAGGTATTATTTGTGAGTTGCCTCATCTTATGTTTGTGAGATTCATACATATTGTTGTACATGGTTTCTATCCTAGCTATCCCTCCAGGTAGAATTTCCTCATCTATTTTATAGATAAGAGATTGAGGTTTTAAAGATTTTAACTTTTAAAGGCCACATGGCTGGTCTGTGGGGAAATCAAGACTCAAACCCAGATGTCCTTCTGCTGTGCCTCAGACACAGATGTTAGCTGTCTCCTTGAACCCCAGAATCTGTAAACTTGAAGAGCATCATTGTCTTAATCATGACCTGGAGACAGAATCTGTTCAAAAAATAGGAGAAACAATTTACCTTCTGTCTCACATAAGATTCACTGCAAACGGTTAAAATTTTATTTTGGATCACTGAATGGAATTAGTATCTCCTTTGATAAGGAGTAAGGTATACCAATAGATAGGTCTACCTGTAATGGTAGTTAATTATCTGTTTGTTTGCTTTTTTTTAATAGAGAATGGTTTATAACTTCTTACAGAAATAGTCCTCCATGCTTTTCCTACTTCAGTGTCCTGGGAGAACACACAGGAAGGAAGCAGGACCTTGATGAGGGACTGTCCATCTCTTATGAGGAATTATTGTAACATGAAACACGATTTTAAAACAAATATAAACTTTAATGCAAAAGGACTTTTTGCATTAAAACATCCTTAATATAAACACAAATTTTATATAAATTTATATAAAACACAAATTTTACCAGATAAATGTTGATGGCACCGTAGCAGCATATCGCACAAATTTTACCAAATAAATGTTGATGGCACCGTAGCAGCATATCGTCTGCCTTATCTACTCGTGGGCGACAGTGTGGTGCTGAAGCAGGACTCCATCTACTATGAACACTTTTACAATGAGCTGCAGCCCTGGAAACACTACATTCCAGTTAAAAGCAACCTGAGCAATCTGCTGGAAAAACTTCAGTGGGCCAAAGATCACGATGAAGAGGCAAAGAAGATTGCAAAAGCAGGACAAGAATATGCAAGAAATAATCTCATGGGCAATGACATATTCTGTTATTATTTCAAACTTTTCCAGGAATATGCCAACTTGCAAGTGAGTGAGCCCCAGATCCGAGAAGGCACGAAGAGGGTAGAACCACAGACTGAGGATGACCTCTTTCCATGCACATGCCACAGGAAAAAGACCAAAGATGAACTCTGACATGCAAAATACTTTTCATTCAAATAATGGTGCTCTGAAGACTCTTCTTAACTGAAAAGAAGAATGTTTTTCAAGTATTAATTGCACAGACAATATAAAATCTGTGAAATTGTTTGCATTACGAAGATGTTTCTGCTTATGCAGTATTCCCACAACTGTCCTTGAAAGCCCATTTTTAGAATTTTATATTAAAGCCATCTTTATTTAAAAAAAACACAAATTTTGTAAATTTTAATGCAAAAGGACTTTTTTCTTTAACACGATCTGTCTTCAATTCTTTGGAAATTTTATCACCCTAGAACTTTATTTTAAAGGTGTTTTAATGAGACTAGGAATAATTTTCAAAGCTCTTTTCATATACATTTAGTGATGTTTTAGAATACTGTAAGTGTTCCTTGATCTAAAGCTGAATCCCTCTGTTAGCAATCTGGTAGTGCCTCAGTCTACTGAGTCACACTAGCTGACTCTGGAAGATGGAAAGAGATCGACTATCTCTAAGCACTCCTTCCTGGTTCATGTTATTTTGTATTTTATTGCTTTTTTAAAATTCAAAATCATCTATGGATAGCCACTGGATAAATATATGAAAACTCTTGGAAACCAGCAAGGGCTCCTTGAGAACAGAGACTGTCTTTTGGGACTAGGGTGACAGAGAAGCTGGACAATGGCCCTGTCCTGAGGCACACAGCCTTGAGAACATACTGTACACCTGTGAAAAGAAAACTGAAGGTAGTTGTTATAGCTCGAGTGCACGTGTCCCTGCAGGGCCTCATGAACTCACAGGTGGAGCCTATGAGCCAGCCTGCCAATGGCTTTTGGCAGCTGGGTAGAGAACCAGCAGTGCGGTCTCCCTTTGGCAATGTCCTCCAACTCACTTGATCTCATTCAGTGCCATCCCCTCCACCTACGTTTAAAATAGTTTTAAATAAATTTGTTTTGAAATCATTTTAGATTTCTAGTGAAGTTGCAAAGATAATATGGAAAGCTGAATTCTCTTAATGTTAGCATCTTGCATTATAGTGGTACATTTGTCTAAACTAAAGAATTCAACATGGATATATTACTATGAACTAAATACCAAATTTCATTTGGATTTCACCAGTTTTGGGTGTTTTCTCTTTACTTGTTTTTCTTTTTCTATTGCAGGATCTAATCCAGGAGACCACAGTACATTTAGTTATCACATCTCCTTAGTTTCTTAGTTTCTTGGTCTGTTCTTGTCTTCTATGATCTTGACATCCATGAGTAAAAGCCAGAAATTCTGCAGAATGTTAGGTTTGTCTGATGTTTGTCCTCGTGATTAGAACAGGGTTATGGGCTCTGGTAAAGAATATTGCAGAAGTGAAGGCCCTTCTCATGGTGTATCAGTGGAACATGGTATCAGCATGAATTATCACTAGCATTTTAAACTTGAACACTTGGTTAAATAACGGTTTTGTCAAATTTCTTCACTTTTAAATTTTTTAAATGAATTTCAAGGGACTAAATCTCTGGCTACTGCCATGAAGAGCCACCACGATAAACTGGAAATGGCAGGGATGGGCATCTTGAAGAGGCACTGTCACACAGTCGCTTGCTATTTGTACGGTACGGTGGGGTGGGGCCATCCCTGACCTCTGCTTGGCTCCTGCTCCATGAGTTCCAAGTGAAGTGGCTCTCTAGCATGGATCTGAGTCTGTGAATCACCAAGTGGGTGTCTTAAGAAATGGTTTCTGAGTTCTGTTCAGGCTGTGCATCTTTACTGAACTCCTGGGTGATGCTAACCTTTGAGAACCACAGATTGTTTTTTCAATTGAAAATATCCACCATGGGTTTCAGTCCAGTATTTCCAATTGCCAGCAGGTGGAACCAGAGGCCTATGACATTGACTTTGTTGGAGAAAACTAGGACAAATTCCAGTCAACAAAGCATTCCGCATCGTAAGCAGAATTAGGGTTATTTTGAAACAGATGGGCTCTACAGAAGCTGCTGCACTGATATTATGGAGTTGTTCATTGTCTAGATGGCCTGAAACCCAGGGATTATTTTCCAGCATCTAGCAGTTTCTATGTCATATCAGAATTCTTCCTGAGCAGGGAATGACAAGGCATTGGGAGAGATATAGCTATGAATATGAATATGGGTATGAATATGGATATTTAAACAGTCCTAAATTCAGAATTTAGTCTTGCTATTGTGCATACTACTTTGTATTACTCAGTGTTTTCACAGGAAAAATCTGTAGCCTCCTTAGCATTCTAAGGCCAAATCAGAAAAGATAAAATGGATAAATTTGGTAATAAAATCAATCCTGGAAGGACTAATATTAAAATGATTTATTTTAAGCCTAACCAAAGTGGTTCGGTCTACTGGTTCACATTTTCACTCCAAACCCTAGTCATATTTGTCTCTAGTCCTATTCTTTTGCTTCTAGCTCTTCACCTTGTGCTACTTCCGCAGATCATCAAAAAGAAGAAAGGGAGATAGAAGGAGGGCCGTCAAGCTCTCATTCTTACTAAGCAGGGGTTCAGACTGTGGGCAGTGGTCTAGGGATGGCCAGAGCTCTGACTGGCCTACCACTGGGCTCATGTGCAAGACTTACATAGTCACGATGTAGTTAAGATCACCAATGGGACAAAGGACAAACTCGCTCTTGGGCCTCTAACTTATTACTCATGAAAATCATGATTTGTGACTTCTTCTGAGGCATTCAGGGACTTAAAAGTCATTTTTGCTAAAAAAACAAAACAAAACAAAACAAAACAAAAAAACTCCGACTCTTCACTTGGGCCTGCAAATGCCTAACAGGTAACTAAAAGTACAGCCAAGCTTGACTTCCATTTTGAGAAACTCTGGGTCAAATCTTTCTCAGCTCTGCAGATAGGCACGTTAGTGTTAGTCATTTAAGGTGTGTCTACTGGCCTTAAATTTACCTACCCTATTTCATCACTTTTCAAAACTGAGAAACCTATGCCAAAAATCTCCACTGTGCTAAATCTATTGTCATCTTGGATGCCAGCAGAGTGTCACACGACTGGAATTTCCCTCGAGTCACGAAGATTCCTCCCATGGGATCCAAACTGTCCCTCAAGTCATGCGAGTTCAATCTGGGCTGTGAAACCAGGACAGAAAGAACGAGTGGACCAAGCCCTTACAAGTATCCCACAGAACTGGTTTCTTGGGTCCACTGATGGGCCAATCTGACTCTTTCATCAGAGTGTGCTCCCTCTAGCTACTACCTAAACTAGAGTTCTTTATTTTCTCTTACCTTTCAGCTAAAGTTTCCTCCTGCAAATTTATGCTTTAGTTTTAATTTCCATTATCACTAAAGCAAGAAGTCATGCTAGCCCATGACGAGACTAGGATTTATAATCATAGTGTTCCCTGAGTCCCAGAAATTGGCAAGGGCTTTCACCACCAATGGTACCTTCCAGGAGAATATTTCTACCTCCTTAGCCTTTGACCCCAAGTAGTTAGCTGCTGCTGCTGTCCTGCCTGGGCCTGGGCTCAGAAAGGCCACAAAGATATCTGCTACGGATTAAAAGTTTATGGTCCCCCAAATCCTAATCCTCAGTATGATGATATCTGCAGATGGGGCATTTGGATAGTTAGGTCTAGATGAGGTCATGAAAGTGGGGCCCCCATGATGGGACTGGTGCCCTTAAGGGGATGAAGAGATGACAGCTTGTTCTCTCTGTCAGGGAAGGACATGGTGAGAAGACTGCAATCCAGGGAGAAGGACTTCACTGGAAGCTGACCATGTTAGCACCTGGGGCTTCCAGCCTTCAAAGCTAAACCACCTAGTCTATGGCATGTTGTTAAGGCAGCTCAATCTGACAAATGGCATTTTTGATGTTGGCAGCCTGGCAACTAGTGGTTTAGCAACATCTGGGCAGGACCCCAGTGACCTGAGGGGTAAGCAGACATGCTTCCTGGTAGATACCACCTTGTTTCAAATAGAGGCTTCGTATTTTTCCAGGACAGCACCTCCCTTCCTCCAAAGACTACAGTGCCAGTTGCATAGCCCACCCTCTTACATGAACAGGGGTGGGGGGCCTCTATTAGCAAATAACGAAATCCCCCAAACCACTGCTTTTTGCTCTAGCTCTCAAATCCCCCGGTCAGACAAAGGTACAAAGAAGCATTTAGACTTGTTTTGTTTTCTTCTCACTCCCTTCCATTTGAGTTTCAAACCAGACATGGCCCAATTTCCAGCTTGTTAAGCAAGAAATGAAGATTGTGTTTTTATTGACTTTAAAAATCACAGATCATTTAAAATTAGCCAATATTTCCATGAGAAACCTCAATTTTCTTAAGAGACCCTGTAGCCTTGCACACGAGAAACATACAGGTAAACATCATCTCAAGAAATCAAAGAAAAGGGAAAAAATATGAAGAATGAGGAGGAAGAGAACTTAGGACAGAGTTGGCAACTTCTGCTGAGAGCAACCACCTCCCAAGTGGTCCTGTCTGGGACACACTGAACAACTGCTGCTGTAAGGGTGCTGGAGAATCAAAGTTGCTGTGCCTGGGATAGGAAAGGAACCGGGACAGCTAGTCCCCATATAAGGTGAGGCCTGACCAGCAGCAAATAAATGAACCATGTAAGAGGGCCCACATTTATCAGATACTTCTATATCACACTCCTGCAAAAACCTAGGTGTGCCTCAAAGAGCTAGAGCCTAGATACTGGATCCAGAATAGTGTTTCCCAGATTCACGTGGGGGTGTCTTTTAAGAGGTAGATTCCAGGGTTCTAACTTGGGAGATTCCAGATCAATGTCTGTGGTGGGACTGAAGAATCTGCACTTTTAACAGGGGTCTCAAGTAAGTCTGATGCCACCGACCCATGCACTCTACATTGGCTAACTCTGATCTGAGGTAGGTCATACTGTACTCTGGGGTTATGTTGGGCAGTGGTCATCTGTACCAGGATGACATTTGCTTTTGTAGAAGCAGATTTTGGATAATACTTGCCATGATGCAGGCACTCTGGTAGTTACCCCAGCTGTGCTCTGCTCAACACTGGATGATGCAGATTTTACAAAGTATCAGTGCTATTATGCACTCCTGAATACAACAGATGCAATTATAACGTGGCGATGGAAAGTCTATCTGTGGTAATATTACAGTAAATTAGACTGGTCCTACAGTGTTCCTCCAATCACAGGATGAAGCAGCTCCCCTCTGAACCTCCAGGGCCTTGTGCATGGCGAGTCCATCATAAATGCCTGATGAATGACTGTGAGACCTGACTAACATGCCATCAGAGCAAGGTATGGAGGAGGACAGAAGGACCAGGCCAGGGCGGGACAATGGGGCTCGCAGACACTAAGAGGAACAAAGATAGATAGTAGCAGGTGGGAATCTCATGCCTGGGGATGTCAGTTTCTGGCATCAGCCACTGAATGACACTCAAATTCTTAGACACAAACGGGTGAGGAAGAGGAGAGTGAGGCAACAAACCCACATTATATAGTCTGTTTCTTCTACAAAACGTGTGAGGTTTTCCGAGCTCTGGGGTTCTGGATACAGCAGAGAACATTCAGTTACTAAACACAGCCTGAGAGATGAGATATATTATATCCATCTATGCTGAATACTGTCTTAAATGCTTTCAAAATTCAAATGATCTCCCATTTCCAAGTATCTTAAGCCTGACTAGTGACTAACTACACATCCAGAAGCACTGATGTCAACGCATAATTACAAAAACTACAGCTGGACTAGGAAATTGTCTCTAAGTTTCTTAGTAGCCAAGGAGAACACAGTAATCAAAGCCCTCATGAAAGCTGAGCACCTCATTGTTCTCATCTCCTTTCCATGGAATTGTGGCAGCAAGAGTTGAGGCACCATTAGTGCTACCCTAAGGGTGAGTAGCTCTGACTAACTTAGTAATCGAACACTCTAGAGCCAGCCATCTCTGAAAAGCCCAACCTGTGGCCACATGAGGCTCTGGGTGGACATCTAGACACAAGCTGTAACAATGAGCCAACCTTTCATCCGTCCTGAATGGATAAGCGCATGACCTAAGTGGCAGCGGGAGCCTTGATCTTTGCTCCTCACAGCTAAGAGATGCTTGGGTGGGTCAGCTGGCCTAGGACTGTGATGGCTGGGAAGCTAATCTCCGCAATGTGATAAGCTATCCTAGAAATATGATGCACATTTAGAAAACAAGCTTGCTTTTGTATTAACCTAACCCTGAGCCTAACTACTACTTTTTGTGAGTTCTTTTAGTTCTGATAAACTCACCCACCAACCCCCAATCCTGACCTTCTGTTCAACTAGAGAATGTGTATTTATGTGTGTGTGTGTGTGTGTGTGTGTAAGTGCATGGGTGTGCATGCATTATACATGCATGTGTTTACATGAGCACGTGTATGGTACCTACACGGGCGACAGACAGGCCTGAGACTGAAACATAATGTCTCTTACAAATTATCGGACTTTTTACATCCTTGTGCAGCCTGCCTCTAACTGCCTCAAACTGAAGCTCAGAAATATTTTTAAAATGGCCTGTGCTATGGAGACAGAGTTGCTAACAAAAGTGAATTATTCCTAAATGTCTGTTAATAATTTCTGGTAAAAGAAAACTTTATGAACAGGGAGACACTAGAACTAAAATTTTTAAACTTTAAATTTCAAGTTAGGAATCTAGAATTAGACTAATCTTGGATAACTGCAGGTTTAGATGAGGAAAAGGAAGATGCTGCCCTCTCACAGTCTTTGGAAATAACCTAAATATGTGGTTTGGTCAGGTAAAAAGCTAGTACTAAAAGGCCTATCTAAGCCAGGCATGGTGGTGCACTCCTGTAATTCCAGCATTTCAGAGGCTGAGGCAGGAGAACTGCCATGAGTTTGAGGTCAGCCTGGGTTACATATTAAGTTCAAGGCCAGCCTGAACTACATAGCAAGACCCTGCCTCAAAAACAACAACAAAATAAATATGAAAAATAAATAAAAATAAAAATTATAATAAATAAAAGGCCTATCTATACTTTTAAGAAAGAAACTCTAAGCCAGGTATGGTGGTGCAAAACTAATCCCAGTACTCTGGGGAGGCTGAGGAAGCAGGATCACAAGTACAAGCTCAGCCCGGGCAACCTAGAAATTTAGCAAGACCGTATCTCATAATCAAATATGAAAAAAGAACTGGGGATGCAGCTCAGTACAAAGGCCTGGGGTTCACCTCAGGATTGTCAAAAAGTGTGTGTGTGTGTGTGTGTGTGTGTGTGTGTGTCAGAGTTGGAGGGCTTAAAATGTGGGAAGGAGGCTCTGTGTGAGACACACCCAGGAACTCAAAAAAATTCACGCATTTTCAGAGCAGGGAGAAGAGCCTTTTGGATGGTGCCTCCAACATGTTCATTTGTGAGTGGAGAACTGAATTCTAGAGAGGGGGAAACGCTCTGAAGGGCTCTGAAGGGTAAGAGCTCTGAAGGGTACAGTGTCCCAAGTAGCCTGTTCTTATCACTTGGCTTCCTTGTTTCCTCTTCCAGTCATTTCATTCGGCATAATCAAAACCTCACTTGCACATTCTGGAGTGGATGTCAGTATTAGGAAAAGCCATCCTTCTGCTCCTTGGCTCTAGCTGCACAGCAGGCAGGAAAGGGCTCTGCAGCCCAACAGGGCCAAGTCTGTGCCCTCAGACAAGTCACTTCCTTGGACAAGCCACTGACTCTCAGCTTTCTTATTTGTGCAGTGCAGTAAGATAACTCATAGATGTGTTCTGAAGACCAAATGAATTAAAGGATGGAGCACCTAGCCCAAAGCGGTCAAAGTAAGTGGAATGTATTACTCCTGGCCAGGCTGCCCTGGCCCAGGGATGTCCCCATTATCCCTCCAGTCAGTCTCACATGCTATGATCCACAGTTATCCCCGACACCTTCTTCTTCCTCAACACCCCCCCCACCCAATTCCATTCATCTCCAGAAGCTGTCCTTTTATTCTAAATTTGTCTTGAATTTGTCCGTTCTGTTCCCTCTGCCCTGCCATTAACTGTCTGAATCACCTGTGTTCTGAGTGCAGACCAGGATGCAGGCCCCTGGATCATCTCCCACAGTGCTTTGGGGTTTGCACAGCATTCACTGCATGGTAGCCGGGAGAGCTTTTTAAAAACACATGTCTTGTCAGCTTCACCCTTTGCTAAAACTCTCCAAAGGTTTCCTTTTATTTTAGAGCAAAAATAGAAACTTCCCCCCACCCCACTAAGCCCTGCATGATGTGGCCTTTGGCCTCTATAACCCAGTACACCTCACTCTCACCACTCCTCCCCTGCCTGGGCAGCAGGTGCACACACCACACCAGGAAAGGTGGCTGTGTCTCCTGTCACCTCCAAAGCGGGTCCTCTGCCTTAGGCTCTCTTGCGGGATCTGCTTTCTTCAAAGTGCACAATGTCACAGTTGGTGATTATTCATGCATCTGATTATTTCATTAATATGCATCCTTATCAGGTTTTGAGTTCTATGGGGGTAGGAAGAGCGGCGGTTGTGTTCCTGGGATCAATAAAGGAATGAATGAATGCAGGAATAGATCGGAGAGGGAGGTGCAGGGCACTAACCTCCATCCTCATTCCACAGATGGAAAGACTGGGCCTCAATGAAGGCGACCTCGGCAGTCCCTTGTGTGTCTCACAGCCCTCCAACCAGGGTCAGGTCTCAGCCCAGTGCACCTCATGCTCTACCACGTGGCTTTGGAAACTGTTCCCGCATGTCCAAACTTTCCTCAGCCTGACTAGGGGTTCGTAGAATATTAGTGTTTTTTTAAATGGAGACTATGTGTACATGGGAGGTGCTGTAATTGCTATACAAAGGAAGAAGAAATTGCAAATCCATACAGTGAATATTTCATTTAAAAAAAAAAAAAAGATGACCATGAAGAGGGACACGATTTGTTTCTGTTTAGATCAAGTAAAGGGGTGTTTCCAGAACTGTTCTATGGATCTGAGAACAGCTGATTAAGGAAATCTGATTTGGCAAAAGGCCTAGACCTGCTTTCAGATAATCCTCTTAGGGTACAAAAACTGAGGGCAAAAAAAAAAAAAAAAAAAAAGAAAAGAAAGAAAAATTAAGGGCAGTAAAAGCTGGAGCAAGGACCCTATACCAACACGCCTGATCTAAACAGAACACATTTTTATGAGTCATTTGTAGCTTTAAATACTATAGAGAAAAGAATTTATAGAACATGCCCAAACAGCCGTTCTTTGATGTGGTGAGTTCTTTTAAAGTCACGCTGTTTGAATTTATGCTAAAATGCAAACCCTGCATGTTTACAATAGTGCTATTGGAGGAACGCAATATTAAAGTACAACTGCTAAATTTCAAAGACAAGACTTATAACCTCAGAACAATAGGGCGATTCCCAGTGCAAATTTATGAGCTGCTAAACCTCAAAAGGTTTCTTCAATTAGCAATGAAGGCTCTTGACATACCTGTAGCTGGATAGAAGGGCTGCTCTGCTCACTTTATAATTTTGGGTGTAGTGCTTTTATCAGAACTTTCCCTTACTCTTCTTTACCTCGGATGACAATCACTGTGCTTCTCCCTCTGCAGCATTTGATCCTGCTAATTATGCTGCAGGGCCAGGATGGCATTTCGTGGTTCACCATTGCTCCTGGGGCAGGCTACAAATTATACATAATGCATTGCATTGTAATTGCTGCATTGTGAACTTGGCTCGCCTTTCCACAGAATACTGACATCCAAGTTGTTTTATTACAGAAAACCGTAAGGGATTCTTTTGGATTATAAACATCTGAAGACATAACATTCTCAGGAATTCCAGTTGGCTATTTTGAACACACAGAGGGCAGGCAAGGCTGCAAAGCAAAGCAAATATACCTCATATTAACGTTTACAGGGGAAAAGGGGGCAGAAGTCATGAAGGCAGGACTACATTGAGTGCAAAACAAAATAAACAGGAGCAAGCTGAAGGGAACAAACAGTCCAAACTAGGACACCAGAGACACAAGTTCTAGTGATGGTCCTTGACCCCTCTGGGCTTCAGGTTCCTCATTCTGAGCACAGAGGTACAAAACCAAACAATCACAAAAGGCCCTTCTTCCATGAAAACAGGGGCCTCGGGAGGGTGGCAGCTTGTTTATGAGTCTGGTTGGTAAGACTCGGCCTTATCACAGCCTGATGGTGTATGAATAAGGCCTCTTTCCAGCATGCTGTTTGTTTGAGGTCTCTCAGAAAAAGACGATAGCTCTTTAAATGTGGGGAGGAAAAATAATAAACGAAGCCTCAAGTTTTATATATGAAATACCACCAAGTGAGAGGGAGTCGAAACATCTCTTCTCTCATGCCCGAGGGACTGGAGTCCACACTCAGGCCCCGCCAGCAGGCTCGTCACGGTGCTGTGCACCTGCAGTGCATAGAAGCAACACACGGGCACCAACAAGGTGCCTCCTCCCGCCCCTCCAAATGAGACAAGAACCTGACGTATGAATTCAGACTGGTTTCCTTTCTCTTCCTGTCAGGGAAATGGAAGTTCTACAGGAGTGAAGATGGAAACAGTGCTTCTCAGCTGAGATCAGTGTGCGGCAGGGAGTTTCCTACCAGCATAGATGAGACAACCCAAGAAGAAGGAAAGGTAGGGAGAGTTCTGACGTTGCCAGGTATGGGCGAGGCTCACACATTTGATCATTTATGATAAACTGTTACTACATCAGGTCACTGACTGAGACATTGCTCCTTTGATGCTGCTGCATGTCAAAGTCCGGCTTTGGCCTCAGGAAGGCAGTGACTAGGTATCCTCACTCTTCCTTTGCCTCATGGTGCCTTGAGGACAGTGGGTATCTGCAAGACCTAGCGTGACCGGATGATGCAGATGAAGGGCCAGATGGCGGACCCAAGTGATGATGGACAGCAGCTCCGCCCAAGGGACTCTCTGCAGGACCTGCCTGGATGTCTTGGGAGGACAGTGTCCTGAGAATTTGGGGCTTGCATCTCTGCTCCAATCCATGCTACACAGTCTCCAAACAAAATGACTGGGACTTATGGCCAGATGTGCAACACTGCTAACAGGAATGGGAGGCCTAACTACTTTCATCTGCAGTGACTGGAGGATTGGCTCCTTTGCACTGCCTCTGTTGCTCTGATCTGGACACAGAACACAACACCCTGCCTGACCCTGGACCCGGTCAGCTTATTCCTGCAGCCAAATGCACCCAACAGATCCACTGAGGGACGTATTTATCTCTTGGTTCCTACCTGCGAGGATGAAACCTTGCTTTTCAACTCGAAGGATTGCCATAATGTTTAATATACCAGTGTAAGAGGCAATACTTAAGGAGTTTATGTATAGATTATTTGAAACTCCTAAACCTCAGACTTTCAAGGGTCCCTCTTTACAAAGAAACTATTGCATCTCCCTATACTAGATAATAATTTGACACCATCTTTGTATCTAAGCAACTTCCCTTGTTCTGACCAAACCATTCCCTTTCATTCACAGGACTAACAAGGCTTTCTATTATGTGAGGACTAGCCTGCCTTCTGCATGATCCCAAAGGAGAAATTAGAAAAGATCGGGAAAATTACGAAGTGGCTCACTTTAGTAAGAGGGGCTCCTCTTCACCAAGTGGTCATTAAATACTGTCTTTGAGTTTCCCCCTGCAAGCTTTGAGGTATAACTGATAAGGTATACATAGTGATCACACACATATATGCATACACAAGAGAGGGGAGGAAGTGGGTGACAAGAGATTACCACAATCAATCAAACTAGTTAATTTAAGGGCATCTACTTCATGGTCCTGTTAGAAAGGGTTTTTAATTCTCTTTTTTATTCTGGTACCATATTAAACCTTGTGAGACTGTAAAAGCTTGGATCTGAAAGATTACACGTTAGAAACGGAAATGCTGATGAAGGGGAAGGAAGAAGTAGTGGCTTCAAACACAATTTTCTTGGCACTAACAGGAGCCCTAATTCTTTCCACAACCACCACTGGGTCCCTGCAGTGAGCTGGGGCCACTGGTATTGCTGCTGTGTGGCTACAGAGCAGGGACTCGAGCCTGCCTTGTGCCATAGGAGGCAACCTGGAAGATATGCACTGCCTAATAATATAGCGGCAGCACCAAGCCTCCCAGGATGTGCCTGAGTCACACACATGGGCAATACTTAAAAGAGCCCTTTTTTGCTATACAGCAAGGCCATGAGCCCTGGATGAAGCATCCCCTCTCACACTGTGGATGTGCAGTACCATCACTGATCATTCAGGGCCATCACCGAGTGGTGATCTACCTATTATTACAATTGGCAGTTAACTTAAAAACTCTTCTTCTTTCTCCTACTACTGATATTAACACTGAGTCCTTATTACTGTGTTTCTCTAAAAATAAGATGTAGCTGAAAATAATCAGCTCTGAATACTAGAGATCAAAAAATGCCAGCCCCAATCGGCCCATCCTTGCTTGACCTGCCATCGCTATTCTCTTGCTTGGTGGCTACTCTGTAAGGCAGGTAAGGCACGGATAGGCTGATTAGGGCGGGCATTTTTGACCTCTAGTTTTCAAGGCTGATTATTTTCCAGCTAGGTCCTATTTTTGGGGAAAGAGAGTATGTGTCAACTACTATATTAAGTACTGGACATGCAATATCTAATGTAAGTCCTAATATGCTACTTTTCTTGTTTTCGCTTGTCCAAGCACTCCTTTGATGTAGAACTTGTCATTTCAAATTCCAACACACTGTCTGAGACTGTTTTTAATTTAGGTAACTTGCTTCTCTCCTCTTTCCCTAATTAATACAACATATTAACAGAGCACACTTATCATGTCAGCCACCATTGTAGTCTAATGGGGCATAAGAGGAGTAAGGAGATTTCTTCTCCTGAGAAACCCATTCAAACCTAGGATGAATGTAAACAGATGAGTTAAATGAGTGCATATATTCACATCCACTACACACACACACACACACACACACACACACACCCGTGCACACGTACATGCATGCACATAAAATTTTTAGAGCTGGCTGCACCACAGAGGCCACCTAGATACCCTTTATCTTCCAGGAATTTAAACCAAGTTTAGAAGAATTAAAAAACTTACCTATGGCCTCTCAGCTTGCCATGATGGCTACAACTAGAACCTAGCTCTCTTCATTCCCCTGGCCTGCACCCATGTGCCTCCAACTTACTGCCTCAAACAGTGAATGTGGTCAACAAGGTTTGAAGTGAAACGGTTCATTCCAGTGACTCAGTCGCCCACAAGGCACTCTCAGTCTAGTTCACATAAACCATAACCTGGCTGTATTAGAACAGTGGCTTCTCTTTGAGGCCAGGCTACAAATACTCAAATGCACAGATGATAGACAGTGGACTTCTGTCAAAGAATTCTGTAACACAACTGGTTTCTCCTCCCCTCTGATTCAATGATGAGCAAGAGGCCCAGCTAATTCCATACCAAAGACCTGCATCTGACAGCAAAGTATGCTTAGAACTTAGAAGTGATTCTGGTGAACATGCAGGGCATAGAAGGGTTAGAATCATAATTATTTACTTAAATCGTTAGATCCAGTGCTGTGTGAAGAGGAACCACTTGCCTCAGCAGGTAACTTGCTTCTCTCCTGAGGCCTATGACACTGGGTAGGGATGTGAGTGAGACAGGTTAGCCTCCTCCCCACAAAGCCTCACGGTCGTCACCCAGAGGCACTGGGAGACGCACAGGCAAACTTATACTCTTAAGATGGGACTTTTCTATTTATCAACTCTACAGTTGTTCTCATGCTTGGAAAAATACTCTGAGAAAGATACCGCCAACCTCAATTCTGCCAGTGAATGAGGCAGGTCAAGGCTCTGCTCATCAGTTTACCACTTGTTCAAATAATAGCAACAATGATAGCAAGTGGCCTGGAATTTAAGAATGAAAATCTCTACAATCTTTAGATTTGTTTCTTTGTGATCTTATTTTCTTCTCTCAAAGAAAACAACTGAAATATAAAATGTTAGCAAAAGTCCTTGTGAAGGGGATTGGGCTAGGAGAAAGGGGATGTGAGAGATTATGTCCCAGAGTCATTTTATGAAACACTCCTAAGGCTGTACAGTTTTGTTCTTAATAAGTAAGTGCAAGTTGTGTGATGGGGAGAGTTTTGGGTTAATGGCAAAGCAAATGAGGAAGCCGAGTAGAAAGGGGATAGGAAAATACTACCTCCCCAACATCCTCAGACAATGAGGGCAGACGTCTCCCCCAGGCAACCACTTCATGGTCACCAGCATCTCTAGCACAAGAAAACATATCACGCAATTTCCTTGAGTAATTATTTCCTTAAATTGGTGCCAGAAAAATCTCATTCATTCTCTGGGGAGAATATACTTTGGGATTTCTGCCACAAATTAAATAGTCTAGATGAGTTTAGAAAAAGATCATTTAAGGACAAACACACACACACAGACACACACAGACACACAGACACACAGACACACAGACACACACACACACACATACACACCCCAAAACTGAGAAATAAAAACTGAAACCCTATGAATTATACTTAAGGCAGCCCCCAAGGAACAAGAGCTTGACCCAAGTATAAACAGACAGACCTCTGATCCCCAGGGACAAGTCTGTCCTTTTCACCAGGGTCTCATCACTGCAGGTGTCCAATACAGATGTACTGAACGAATGAATCCTTGAGCATTTTCAGGAGCGAGGGCAAGTTCCACCATTTCTAACTTCTATCCTGACCCGGAAATCAGGGCCATGAAGCAGTGCTGCAGGTTTGGAGCTCATCTGCCATGCAGCCCATCTGCCATGCAGCCATCCACTGAGGTCCATCACGGCCTCTGCTGGTCCTGACGTTCACACCGACCAAAAGGGACAGTGCTTCCAGTGTCCTTCCACATTTGCACACCACCCTTGAGGGCTGTAATCGGGGTTAAGGAAGAAAAGGATGGCTCTTTGGTTTAGATTGCACCCATCTTTCTCCTCTGCCCTTTATGTTTCTTTCATCAAGAGCAGGCTCTCTCTCTAGCTTTCTATCAGGTTCAATAGGTCTCCTGCTACCAAATCCCAAAACTTTGAAGAAAGGCTACCAAAAAGGGCACAGCTCATGAAAATACACAAATCAAACGTGAAATATTTCACAATAAACACCTAGAATTTTAAATAAAACAAACCAAAAAGACACAGGCAGAAGACACCTCTGCTTTTGTCGAGAAACTTATTTGAACATTTGACTATTAATAATGGTCACATTTATTCCACGCTTGTAAGGCAAAACAAAGTACACTACAGCATTAAACAGAGGAAAGTTGGTTCTGACGTGAAACTGGCAGCTACTACTTGACAAGGGCTACTGGCAGTCAGATAAGTTTGTAAACTGCTCTTTCTTGCGTCTTATTTGTAAAAGAAAAGAAAACTAGCCTGGAAAAGAAAAAGAAGAACATAAGGGAAACAGGTGAATACACAGTCTGCAGAATGTCCTTTTAGCTTCACCACAACAGCAGCGTAACAGAAGTAAGTCAACAAAGGTGTAGCTGCGTTTTAATGCCAGACTTTACAACACACTAGTTGTTCATTTATTTCTTAACTCTTTTATTCTTCCTCTCACAAAGCTGTTCACTAACAAATATTTATTAAGCCCTTTCCTGGGCTCTTGGATACATAAGTGAGTGAGAGAGAAGAGGTAGCTTTACCCCCTGAGAAGCAGCACGGACAGATTAGGAGTTTTTGAAAGGCCTGTGAAAATGTTTGAGACTACAACATGATCACCTGGCTCCAAAGTGAAAAAGCAACTATGAAATTGAAAATGGTTAATTAAATGCCTATGGAAAGTTCTATTTTAACCATTTTTTTAGTTTAGTTTATTAGTACTTGTGTGTAGTACATAATGTTTACACTCCTGTGGGAAGCTCATACATGTGCATAACACATCTTAATTCTTTTTTTCATATCCTCTCCCTTCCCTTCCTTCCCCCTCCACCCAACTCTTGATTGCCTTCCTTTTTCCGGGTACATGTTTGCAGTATATAATGTACATATGATTTTATATATGTATAGCACATATATTTATATTGATATACTTAAATATGTATTTAAATACTGCCAGTGGGATTGTACATGTTTTAATCCATTTGAAGTGATATGGAGTGGGGCTTCCAAAAGTCAAAGTCCACAAATGTCCTCAAATGTCCCTACCCAGTGGACAGAAGGTCTCCGCTCTTGTGGAGTTTACAGCATAGTGGAGACGAGGCACATGCCAACAGCCACCTAGTGACGTGTCAAAGGAAGTAGCCTCACCGAGCCTTAACTTCCTAATGAAAACAATCAAAGAGCTACAAGAAAAACCCAGGAAAATAGCCCTCAAGGAAGTTTTGAGGACCAAATAAGAAATACCCTGAAAAGTATTTCACAGGGTGATGGAGATGAAAAGTGAAAGTGTCCCCTGCTTAAATCTTTCTTCTTCATGTTGGTGCCTTTCACTGTTTGATGCCAAAAGCAATCTTCACAGACCCTCAAGTAAGACTGCTGTGCTTCGTCTGTGACAGACAGATGTTCCTGAGGCACAAGCTCGCACACAAACCAGGACACTCCATGCATAGATGAAGTCCGTACTGTGAGACTCCAAAAATGCAGGTATCTTAGCTTTCCTACTGCTGGACACAACACCCATCACCCACAATTTAAAGGAGGAGAGGTTTAATTGGCTCATGTTTTCATTCTATAACGGGCTGGCACCAAGGCAGCAGCATCACAGAGGAAGGACGCAGAGGACAGCGCTGTAGATAGTGGCAGTGAGGGACCAGACACAGACCCCAGGACCCACCCAGGAGCATGCTTTCCTAACCTACTAGGCATTTCTTGATATTCTCAATTTTTTTTTTTACTTTTTTAAAATACTTTAGTTAAAAATAGAAATGTTTTTCAAATAGTGTAAGTCTTAAGAAAAAACTACCTTCTATTTGCCCTAAGAATAAGAAATTGGTGACTGACTGTTCTTAAATTCAATTTTATTTTTCTCTTTGGTAGACATTTTATGAATCACTTTAATCCTCCAAGCTGGCAATGATAGTAGGTAAAAGGGGAAAATGAACTCAGTTTTGAAAAGACAGGATTATCTAGCACAGCATAAAAATATACCGTATGATGCAATCTGATTTCAGTCTTTATCCTTTTGGTCTTTTCCCCATTCCATTCCATGGCTCCCCATTTGGGGAGCAAGTAGGAGAGGACTGGGGTGGTGATATGACCACATTAAAAGTAACCCAGGATACGAATGGCTAAAGAAAATGTGGTTTTTCTACACTATGGAGTACTACACTGCCATAAAAAAGGATAAACTAGAGTCATTCATATATAAATGGATGTTTCTTGAGAACATACTCTTAAGTGAAATAAATCAGACACTCATGAGCACACATCGAATTGTTTCTCTGATATGAGAGATCATAATTGTAAATAAGGACAAAGA
>PVJO010026627.1:0-19792 GCA_004026905.1 Hystrix cristata
GTGCGACTACAGGTGTGACACAACTGAGTGGAGCCACACTCAAGTCCTTGTATAACTGGTGAAATCCGAAGACGCTCTCAGCGGTTTCCACCACTGCCAGCTTCCTGGTTTTGATAGTGTGCTATGTTTAAGTTGTTCACATTGAGGAGGGCTCATGAGGGGTGTTCAGATTGTACCCGTATATTTCCTTGTAACTTCCTGTGGATTTCTAACTATTTCAAAATTAAAAGTTTTTGAAAGGTCATATTTGAAATCAATCTGGTATTCTGTAGCTCAAATAGATTTAATAGCACCAATATTTTTTTAGAAGTTTTATATGTTAAGATGTAATGACAAAGTATAAATCATTCCTACATGTAAAAGTAATTTGAGCAATCAAAAAATAAAGTAGGACAGAATTTCATGATTCTTACATAGATTTGACTTTGTAGCCACAATAGATACTTAGAGGAACAAAGGGAAGATACATACACGATTAGTGCAGGGATAATATTCAACATATAACACAATGGCTTTCATAATCTGAACACCAGACAATCCAGACAGGTACTGGGACCAATCAGAATAGATGGCAGCCAAAACATACTCCAAATCTGGTACTGATGCATTACAATAGACTATCTATGCTATAAGATTTGTTTTGAATAAACTATATCATTTCCTCCACCAAAGAATTATATTCCTAAACTCTTGGTATTTCTGAGTACTTCTGAGCCAAAAATACTGGAAAGGATACTATGTTATTGGATAAAGCACAGCTCAAAGCGTTGCTATAGGAAACCATGACTCACGCAGATAATTACAAGTTAGCTAAATAAGAATTAACTGCTTCTATTAAGATATTTGACATCTCCTCATTTTTATAATAACAGATATCAGTAGAGAAACAATATTCAAATTTGTTCATAGTATTTAAAGATAAGTGCTCAATAGTGTTATATAAATGAATTTTTACAGTTTTGAAGTTTTAGTGCTTGAATAGGTAATATTGTTAGAGTCTGTTTTTATGAATTCTTCATGGTGGAAAAATTCCACAGTGGATTACAAACATAATCTTAGCAAATTTGTCAGATTAGAAAAATAAATACCTAAATGTGAAATTAACTTAATTGTATTAATTCCCTTGAGAAATTAAGATTACTATCAATAGGAATTTAATGAGAAAACAAGCCAAAACCCTGATTTAAGGAGAAGCTAAGCAGTCTAGAAATAGAATCTGAAAATAAAAGCACTATGTCTTCATATTTTAGTTTAATAAAACTCACTTAAGAACCAACTTACTACTAACCAGCATTTTCTTCTAGCTTTGAAGGCTGGTCTCCTCTTGGAAAAATTCTGTTAACTAAATATTATAAAATGTGACTTGCTCTATCCTTGTTCATGCACATTTTGGAGACTTTTTAAAAAGATACATTAAGTAATAATGCCCAGTTTTAGTAAAAGTTGAAATGTGTTCTCATGCAGGAAATTATATGACTTTTTTCTGCAGTAATATAAGAAAACTCACTTACAATTCATAGATACTAAATACAGAAGTAAAGCCACCCAGTCGGTCTGTACAGATATAATTACAACTTCATGAGAAGTTAGAGGCAGTTTAATGGAATGGAAGGGGAAACCCCCGATGTATTAATGTCGGGCTGGAATTAGCCGGATGGATAATTTTAGGCTGTATGGATTTGTCCATTTCCATCTTTCCAAGATACCCGAGAGTAATCCAGAGCTGTCAGGTCAGCCAGCTCTTCTGAATTTGCCCCTCTTGTCCTAGGAGGCCCTACTGCTGCCTCAGAGAACTACCCAAAGAAAAGAAAGCATGCAGTTCTTAGAATAAATGGTGCCAAAAGACAGTGCTTCCTGCATGTGAACTAAATCTGCTGAAATGGGTACGATTCCTACTTTACAGGTAAGAAAACCCAGGCTCCTAGCAGTTAAGGACCTTGCTGAAGAGCCCTTAAATGTGGCTTTGAAACAGTTTTTCCTGACTCAAAATCCTGTATGATTTCTTCTCCTGACAATAATAGTGTGGCCCTCCTGAATTTCATCATATTTCAGCCTTAAGAGAAGGCTGCTCCCATCAGGCTTCCTCAGTGATTCTTGTGGGATGGTCACCACGGGATTACTTCAGATTGGGAAGATCTCAGGAGGAATCGCGTGCCATGGACTCTGAGAGCTCAAGTCAGGTGGTGCTTTTTATGGTCCAGCCAATTTTGCGTCCAGATCATTTATTAGTTAACTGTGATTTCAAAGGCCTTTTAAGTAAGACTATATTGGCTTGCTTAACAGCACTCCCCCAAATTCTAATATTAGAATCAAGTAGTAGGTGGAGACGTTTTTCTGCCTTCTAGGCTGGTGTTAAAACTCCGGAGCTATGACAAATGCACAAAACACCATGACTTTGGTATTTTCTATCATACTGCAAAAGAATGAAATGTGTTCTTATGTTTAGTGGCTATACCATCCCTCAAATAAAAAGGTAAAATGAGTGCTTCGGTGTGAACAGCTTATTTGATATGTACTTGAACGAAGCCATCTCTAGTCTCTCCATGATACCAAGGGGAAAATATCTGCTAGTTTTTCCCCTACCCCAGGATAATTTAAATCAGTTGGGATCCCTTCCCATCTTTCTTTCATTTGTTTCCCTCTTATAATTTACCCCAAATATGCACCTATGTAAACAGCTCTGAAGACGCAGGCATTTACAGATTCATATCTATATCCTCTCACACACGCATACACACACGCATGCACACACACACTTATATACGTTCATACATAGTATACACACAGGTGCAACTGGCAACAACCTTGAGGGATTGACACAGAAATTAGGATAATTTATGATACTCAACATAGTAAGGTCTAAGACCTGCATTTTAAAAATCACTGTGCTAAGATTTCCATTCCAGACAGGATGGAGTTAACAGATTAAAAGCCGGGAGAAAGCAGAATAAACAGTTTAAAGGGTTGGAGAACGGCCGAAGCAACAAGATCTAGAAGTTCTAAGATTCCGAAGAGAAGAGAACCCTGGAGAAGTCAGGGAAGGGATCCCGCGGTTGATTCAGGGCTCTTAGAATTCAGAGTCCAAACTTGGCCTGGGAAGGAGGCCATTCTGGAGTTCAGGGGAACTAGCAGAGAGCTGAATCTTGGAGGGAATCTTGAAAGAATCTTGAAAGACTCCAGTGACAAAATATAAACTTGAGATCTTAAGCAATTGGCCAGCTATGCTCTGATACCTGTCAGCTTCTGAAGCTGCAAGGCCTACAGGCAAAGAAAGTCAAACTAAAACTTCCTCAAAGCACTCCAGGTTTTCCGGAGTCCTACAATCCGGAAGAGAGTATTTTAAAATACTGGTGTTCAGACCTGCCAGGGGAAAGGCCCCACATGAACATGAACATACCGGCCTAGAGTTTGTCTTGTGGGTCAAATCCCACTTCCGCTTTTGGATGATCCACAAGTCAACAGTTTATACACTTTTAAATGGTTGAGAAAAAATAATCAAAGAATAATATTTTGTTATATAAAGTATCTAAAGTTAAGCTTCTGTGTCCTTAAATAAAGGTTTATTGGAACACACCCATGACCTTTATATACAGACGCTGGCCATTTTCGCATAGTGAGTCATTGCAAATGAAGAGATCGCCTGCAAACCCTAAAATATTTATTACCTGGCCCTTTGCAGATAATGTTTGCCAACCTGCACAGGCCGTTTGTTGAAATCACTGGCAGGTGAAGGCCCTGAGAACAGGGGCAAATAAACACTGTGTTGTCTTAGCAGAATTCAACCCGACCTCCCACAGACTAGCCCGGACGAGCGTGATCAGTTTTCAGCCTCTCTGCCTGCAGAGCGAAGGTGAGTCTTTGCTAGAGAAGGAGATCCTCGTCTGGAACAGCAACAATTTTTAACACGCATTTTGCACACACTCCAGCATTCAGAAAACGAGTGCACCGACTGTGGGTGTGAGTTTATGTGTGACACAGACTGACTTAACTGGCAGGCTCAACGGCCATCCATTACTGCCCAACATTTTAAGCAATTGCAAGCCATGTTCTTTGAGGGAAAGGAAAATAATACGTAAGTAACAGTATTATCTTCAAGCACTTATTTGAGCAAGATAACTCAAAATGTGTTCAGGAAAATAGCATTTTTCTATTGCTAGAGTCCACTGTGCAACTTTGCATTAACATATGGAATAAAGCCTATGAGTTGTATTTATTTTGTAGAAAATGAAACAAACAGTGATTGGCCAGTTGTAAATCATGATGAATGGTTAACTGTTTTCTAGGACTCAGTTCTCAGGAGACAGGCATCATGTTCTAGACCTCTACCATCCTGAGAAGACTGACAAATGCAGATGTGCAGAAAACTGATAACATTGAAATAATATCATTATGCACTACGTTATGCCCGCATCTCTCCCAGGATTTTAAAACTCAGCTTTAATAGCTTTTTAAAATGAAAAGAACAACTCAAAGGAACAAGCCAGCAGAGAAGTTCACTATGTCACAGAACTGCAAAATTGTGAAATTCCTTTCAATTATGCTATACTAAGGTTTTACATCTGTGGTATAAGTAAATTGTTGCTCACAGATATAAAGGAATAGGTCATTTTAATTTATAACTTACACGATTAGCTATACATGTCATACTGGTGTCAGTGAAATGTAACCTAATTGTGCTCGAAAGTCCAGGTCTTATAATAGTTTTATAGGATTCAAC
Organism: Hystrix cristata; assembly: GCA_004026905.1. Classification (NCBI taxonomy): domain Eukaryota; kingdom Metazoa; phylum Chordata; class Mammalia; order Rodentia; family Hystricidae; genus Hystrix; species Hystrix cristata. The sequence continues at coordinate 4,718 of PVJO010026627.1, forward strand.
CACATACAGTTATACTGTGATACAGAAGGGACATGGATGCAGTAGCTATGAATAAAAGATTAAATGTCGATATCAATTTGTATGCACGCATTTAGATATACATAAAAATTTCCATTTTAAAATTTGTAACTCAGTAGTACACCTAACCTTTGAACAGTCGCCTAAAAATGGAAAAGTGTAACGTTATTTTAGAAAGTCAGAATTATTTGTAAAATGAAAGGACTTTTAGAATTAGAGACTTTTGGAAAAATTGACTTTTAAGAACTTTTAAAGAAGTTTAAATATCCTCTGTTGCGTTTGTCACCTTTAAGAACTCCTCAATGATGGATGCTTTACAACAAAATTCAATCAGCTAGAGGCCGTGAATGTGGCCAAATAATACACCAGCAGGAGAGCATGCTGTTTATCATTCTAACTAAATTACAAGCACTCAAACATTAAACGCGGCATTTTAAAAATTTCAAGTATAGTCAGTTACGAACTTCACCTATATAAATGTACTCATTTACAAACAGGACTTTCAGCCCTCTAGTCCTCTAAATTATTTTTTAAAAATTCTTTACATGTGTGAAAGCAGCTCATGTTTAAGCAAGTCTATATTTATATCGAGAACTGGAAAACAGTAAGGGTAATCTAAGACATTTGAGCAATTAGTTATTTTATTTAAATGTTCGGATACAGAAAAAAATATATATCTTTCGAGAACTGGTTCCTTAGTAACTGGCAGAATGCTCTGTCTTTAAACACAAAACCAGAGATTATTTATAGTTCCACATCAATGTTGTTCTATGCATCATATCTGCCTCCAGCTAAAAGATCAGAGCCCTCGGAGAGACATATCGCAAACAAAAGTCCTTAGTAGGTGGTGGAAAGTCAGGCCAGGAGTCAAACAGAACCAACAGAGATGACAGAGATGTGGCATTCAGCACCGTTTCCTCAGGGACGAAAAGCAAACCCACATGGCCCTCCTGAAATGCCGACTTAATTCCCTCTCCTATACGAGCATTAAATATTACATCTCGGAAATTGCTTCGACTAGATTATTGCTTCTTTAGGCGAGTCCTTCTTTTAAGAAACACAAACATTCTCTAAGTGCATCGCTGAAACGCCATAAAAACTTAATAACCTACCATTTTCTCTGCACTCTTCTGGAGGTTTAGCCTTTTTCGCAAGTCGTGGATCCAGCCATGATGTTGTCTTTGTGTTGTGGCTGAAAAGAAAAGAGATCACTCTGAACAGACACATCCTAACAGGGATCAAGTTTATTCCTTAAGAAAAAAAAAATAAGCGGGGTTAGTCCAACAAAATTGCAATCGATACACTTAATTTGCTTACTGGTTCTAAGTAGCCCTGAAGGAGGTGTAAGAGTAATTGTGCACGGCAGCTGTAAATTTGGCAACCTCAGCTGCCTGTCCTCAAAGCAGCTATTTTTATTAAAATCAACTAGAATGTTGCCAAGTTCACCTCATTGAAAATGCAGAACTCATCCAGAGCAAAAGGAATTTATTACAAATACAGGATTCTCCAGTTGGAAGAGCACAGCCCACAGACTCTGATACTGTTTCCTGAGTTTTGCAAAAGCGTTATTTTCATCCCCAACCTGCCCTTTTCATAAACAATTGTTAACTACAGAGCTGGCTGGCAGAAGCAGTACAAAAGGGATGCAAGTTACAGCATATTCTTGGGGCTCCTACATTTTCTCAAAAGGTGATTAGTAGCAATATCATTCACTCTCATTAAGCTATCTTTCTCCTCAATACTTTCAACCCAGCTAGGAAGGTAGAAGAGAAAAACATCTGCTTTCTGCTGTTTCTGGAATGGAATTTCCAGGAATTCGTATAAAAATGACATTTTTATTCTGGAGAAACTGTTTCCTTGTGAATCTTTTGCCAGAAATCTAGAGAGAGAGAGAGAGAGAGAGAGAGAGAGAGAGAGAGAGAGGGAGAGAGAGGGAGGGAGGGAGAGGGAGGGAGAAAGAGGGAGAGGTTTACAGAGGAGTGTTTCTTAAAGTGGTCCCCACGTCACCTGTATTGGAGTCACCTGGTAAACTGATTTGTTGGCAAAGCATTCTGGGTCCTTGTAGCACAACCGAAGCAGGACCTCCGAGGTGAGGTTGTCAGGTCTCCAGCATTGGCGACAATACAGGTGCACATTATAATGTTATAATTCAAGCATGCCCAATGGCTCAACTGCTCACTGGAGCTAAAATGTTTACTATGCACAGTTGCATCAAGGGCTCTCTTCCTCCTTGAATGGACAAATCACCGAGAATGTAGGATGTCTGAGAGCTTTGGGAAAAGAGTGTGCAAAGTTACATGTATGGGAAAGTGGGAAGTTTATACAGGGAACATGAAAAGCAAGAGTGAAAAGAGGCTGGAAAGAGAAATTAGGGCCAGAAATTTGGGATATTTGAGCAGAGATGTTGGGAAGTGAAAATGTTGATGATGACACAGATTTCACATGTACATTTTCCTCTTCATTGAATTTTTAACTGTGTTCTATCATTGCACAGCCACAAATGTTAGCCAGATAATCTGCTGAACCAACCTGTACTTAAATCGAAGGGCAGGAAATTCTCCCCAGAAGAGTATTTAACAGCAAACTTACAGAAACTAAATTCTAGCCTAAGGAAGGGACTCTCAAGCCAGAAGGGGGGGAGGCTGGAGCCAGGACAGGCTGCGGGAAGCTGCCTGGAGGCATTGGGGCTCTCTAGAAGATGCTCCCTCTGCCTGCACGTGGGTCATTTCTAAATGGAAAACAGGCCTTAGGACCCGTTACAAACTCTCTGCTCCTCAGGAAGGTTCCCTTTTATTTCTGGCTTTCAGGTGAGGTCAAGAGAAAATACTCTCTAGCACTCTCTTCGCCCTTCCAAACTCCTCCATGACACATACCTCAGAGGAGGGCCCTCGTAATTTGATTAAAGTTGGTGAATCTGATCAAATAATAACTCATTAGGAGAGTATGCTAGCTTTTATTTCCCCCCAGTGTGACCTTTGTAAAATCTGATGGTGCTTCATTATGGAGGTTCGGAGCATATACAGCATTGCAGACCCTTTCATCTGCTTTTAGCCTCATTCATATGATATCAATACGATCCAGTCTTTTTCTCTGAAGTCCTGATTCGACTACAGTGGTTCTTTGGTTCACGAACTCAGTTCTCTCCATAATTCTGGTCACAAATCGAACTGGATGAGAACCGAATCAAATTTCCCCCTAAGGTCAACATTGAACCTAACCATTGAATTGGATTCACGTCTCATCTGACTTGGTTTGTGACCAGAATCCCTGAATTTGTGAACCAAGGCACCACTGTACTCTGCATGTGGGGAGCAGAGCCCCAGCTTCAGTATTTGCTGCTCTCGTTTTTTAAAAAAATCTCCTAAAATGCTCTTTATCAATATGCCTCTGTATGGTGTGTGTGTGTGTGTGTGTGTGTGTGTGTGTGTGCATGCATGCATGCACATGCCTGTGTCCCTGTATGTTGATGCCCATGTTTCTAAGAAGTACGGGATAAAGCTGAAAGTCAGGCAAGGAAAATACATTTCCCTTCTTTTTCACCACAATTGCTTCTTCCAAACCCTTCTCCCATTTTGGAGAAAAGTCACTTCTGGGTCTTTTTGACATATTCATAAAAGCAAACACACCTATGGATAAGTACTGAGCAACCATTACTAAGTCACTTGGGGAATCGAATTACCATTTCTGTGTCACCCTGCCATGGGTCTCAAACACCAGCTAATTTAGTAGAAAGAACTATTTGCTTCCCAGCTTTTCTGAGTTTATATAAAGCATTTTATTATAGGAGGATTTTTTTTTTAGGTTGAACTAGCACTAACAGTGTGTCACTTTAATACATTCTGACAGATTGAGTCTCTCAGAGTTAGCAGCACTTTTGGCTGTTCTTCAGAAATGACTCTGAAAGAGATGTGGGTTATAGTTACCTCCAGTAATTGTCTGCAACATAACATAAAGAAACAGCCCAGTATTTGGCAATAGTGGCTCTCACCAGCCTTGTAATTTCAACGTTCCTCCAAGATGCCTCATAAACAGGATATTTTTAATGCGTTTGGGAGACAACAGACCACGTGGCTTTTGTACTTGATTTCGATGATATCTTTTTGAATCTTAATAATTCCACTTGAAAACAGGATTAAATGCTGGGCAGGAAACTGCACAAAAGGGAATCGTTGAGAGATTTGTCACAATTTGCATACTACCTTCCTCAACTCTGAGGGGTGATTTTCTCTCACTTTCCTAACGAGGACAGAGTCATGCTTGACATTGGTTTTCTGGGTCTGTGCACATTGTGTGTCACACAAAGGCAAGAAAAGAAATGCTATTGCTCCATAATCTTAAAGCTCAATTTCAGTTTCTTTAGCAAGATACATACACACACATGGGCTATATTTGCACAGAAATTTTTCTTATTCTAGCCGGGGAATGGAATGTGTATTTCCTAGGAACTCTGACCCATCATAATATGTTGCTTTGCATATTTCTATGGGTAGAGCTAATGTGATGATCATGAAAAGTGAGAAATCAAGTAGAAAAAAGTTAATAGCTATTTAGGTTCAATGTCATATTAAAAATGATGACACTGAAGAAATTCTAAAAAAAAAGAAAGCTTTATCTGTGGGTGTATCTAAAACTCTCCCTACACATTGAGTCTATTTAGAATAAGCCAGACTGGAAATATTCAACTCTGCAATTCTTTTTAAATGCATATCAGGGTGGCGCTGAAGATGTGCACTAGGCTGACCTGTAAGGAATCAGATAGTTCTGTACATATTGTAAGCTTAACCTTTGCCAAACTGACAAAGCAGCAGGTTGAATACTGACATCTTATCTTCTGAGAAAACATTCTTCTCACACAGAGAACACTTCATTTCAACAGGAAAAGCTACCGAGGAGAATACAGGACACACCACGGCAGAGATGGTCGCACAGGGCTTGTCCACACTCGGTGGACCTCCACACAGCGCCTCTCTCAGTGCTCAGGAGCCCTGCGGCGGTGCACTCCGAACGCCACTGCACAGCCGGAGAAGGAGGTTGGGGGGAGCTGGGTGACTTGTCCACAGTCACACAGCTAGAGCAGGAAAGACGGAGGGCAAACCTGGCTCTCACTAGATCCCAAACCCACGGTGTTACTGTCTGAACTCACAGGCCCAGTGAGCCTCACACTGCTTTTTACACAGAGATGCCTTGTTCCCCCACTCTCGGGTGGTAACCAAGATCTAATCCAAGCCCAGCCAGTCATTTAGAAGAAAAACTCTACCTGGTATTTGAGGGCCGGACTCCCTACTTTAATTCCTTTGGAAGGTCTGAGTGCCTTGTGCTTAGTAGGTATTATATTAAATCGCAAGTTCATAGTGATGGAAGAGAGCACTAAGAACGTTTTTCCTTAGCAATTTAAATTCTCTACTTACATCATTTCCATGCCAAATTTTATTCATTCAATACAGTATTTTTCCAGGATAAAGTCCTTCTAAAACATTGATTTATGTCATCTACATAAGAATATTAAGTTTTAAAAGCTCTACTAAAGAATTGGATTAATAAAAATGCTCTCAAAACAGTTTTTTTTTAGAGTTCATGCTACACTTTCCTCCATTCCATTTTTCCCTATTTTTTGAGGGGGGGCTGGGGATTGAACTCAGGGCCTTGCACTTGCTAGGCAAGCGCTCTACCACTGAGCTAAGTCCAGGCTACAAACCCCTTTTCTGTTTCTTAGGTGCACATAACTGGATTCGCAAGAACAACCCACTTCAAACCTAGTTTTAAAGCATCTCTCTCCCCTTTCCTTTCTTTGTATTTCCTTTTCTTCTTTCTTTTCTTCCTTTGTGTTGCCACTTGGGCTGAATGTCTCACTGCCGCACAAATACTGAAGTACTATTACTCATCAGCTGAAATTTTATTAGTAAAACAAGAAATTTTTATTATGAAATGCTCTTTTCCTTTCCTCATTTTCTTAAAAAAATTAGCATATTTTGGAGTAAACAGTTATTCAAAATGTGCTTTAATATAGTTTTTACAGTAGTAGTAGTTACATAGGTTCAGAGACAAAAATAATAGAAATTGTTGACTATATTGTATGAATTTTTTAAGCAAACATTATTTTAAAGGTATATAAATGAATTACATTTTATTTTGTATTCGATCAATCTTCAGAGTTATTTTATTGTTTCCAAAACCCCATATTTTCCTTCTGTATTATTATTCTAATAGAACTATTATGTCAGTAATGCTTAACAGTGGAAACTTTATCCTTGCTTATAAAATGCTTAGAAACCTTGCTTATTAAATGCTTAACTATTTCTCCTGTTTATATATAGATAATCCATAGATAAAGTTATTGTCAGTAATCTCTTAAGTAATACTGTTTTTTTAAGTAATATTTCTACAAATTTTCTTAACATGTGAGTATTGGCGTTTGCTGTCAACTGGCTTTCACGTGTTTAGGAAACATTTTAAAAATAAATTTTGCTATAAACATTGTCTTGGATATTGTGGGTGTATGTTTCATGCTATTTTGTCTAAAACGTTTACTTTCTGTCTGGGGATTACACCAGAAACTTGTGCAGGCACAAGAAAAAAATAACATGAAAACATAGAATAAAGCTAGTGTCGTTGTAATATGTATTACCGAAAGTAAGTCTAGACTGGTTTTTGTGACTGGTAGGAATATGCCGAGTCTTGAAAGAGCAAGCATTTTTTTTGTGTGTGTGTTGCTACATACCATACACAAAAATAAAATGACAAACTGATTTTATATTTCTCTCCAATAAATTTCCAAAGGATTGTTATCTTCTCTGTAACAAATGGTAAGTTTTATACTTGTTGGAAATGGTAATCGGTGACTGGTGTGAAACTTAAGGGAACACAGAAATGGCAATACGACAAGCAACGTAGACTGTGTGCTCATTTCAAGTGCAAAAGCAAATTCGTCCCTGACAAAGATTTGGAGACTATGTACAGACGTGACACTTTTCACAGATATGAGTTCCAGTTTCAAAAGGCAGCATTTAAAAATCGATTATTTAGGATGACATAGTGTTCACTGCCATTCAGGAAGATGGTAGTAGACAAATAGGTTCTTGTTGTCGTTTTGTTTTTTGCCAATGCAATAGCAGTCTCTTTTGTGTCACTAACCAAACTGACTCCCAAACAAAGAAGTAATTTAATGGGATTCCCAAAGCTTGCCAATCCAGATTAACCCTGGGGCAGCTCTTCTGTATGGAACATTTAGCCTCTGGAAGAGTGAATTTTTGGCCAAGAAACTTATTAAGCAAATGCCATTTGTAATATAGAAGTTTACTTGGGCCAATATTTGTTCACAAATCGCAGGACGTTTGGGACAATAGGGATGGCTTTGTGGTTTGACCTTGGGAACAGTAATTTGCCAAAGATGCTTCAGAACTTCACCCACGAAATAGAGATAAATCAAGTATTTTATAGGATGGTTATTATATACTCTGTGCAAAGTTGGAATCGTAGTAAATTGACTAAGGACAAGGACCCTGGAAACGGAATACATCTCGTGAAAATATGAAGCTTGTCAGTTTGTGGACTCCTATATTCTAGGGTTTAAAATGGTTCCCAGCACACAGTATGTGGCCAGCGAACACATGCTGAATAAATAGGATCAAAGGACCTTGGCTCTGCTATATGACTTCTTGGCACATAGTAATTTATTTCTCTAAACTTCAGTTTCATAAAATAAGGATTAAATGAGCAGAGTGTTAATGCTTAACATATTAGCTGTTTTTGTGAAGGTGATCTGAACACACTGACTAAAGCCGGCGATCAATATATGATGGCTCATTTACATTTACAATGTATAATTAATATTCTGCCTATTTCAAAACCTAATATTAATGAAGGTGATGGTATAAGTCAAATAAATGACTGGTTTCTCACAATATTAGGCATTTGAAAGTCTATTATTACTACTACTACTAGTACTATTACTACTACTACTATTTTAAAGCATGTTTGGGAAAAGTGCATTCACTCACAATTTAAAATTACGTTCTTTAAAAGTACTTTGTCACATATCCACCCTTTCCATTGAATATCATCATCAATGATAAAAGAAATCTGCTTTCATTATTTGCCCAAAGAAGCAGTCTCACGCTGTGGGAAACATAGCTAGTCCACTAATACATCTGTGTTGACAAAATATGTATTTTAAGTTAGTGATTCAGTGTTCCAAAAGCTTGTCTTTTCAGTTCAGAGATAAATTTATTTATATAAATTTTACACAGAGAAGCCTGTCTCCCTCCTTTCTCTTAGTTTCTGCTTACGATGATCTTTATTTCACAGGGCAGCGAAGTTGAACGGGGAGGTGTCCTAGGGTGGGGACTGCCACAAGCCCACAGCGGACCTGTGGCACGCCGCCAACACGGCTCGAAGCCAGTTCCATGGTATCGGGACTAGTGAAGACCTTTGGCTGACGTTGGCTCTTTTTCCCTCAGGCGTCCCATTTTTCTTTGGTTTTACTTTCCCCTTTGTCTATCTGATCTTTCTCTCACTCTGCTATTGTTTATTCAAAAGATTTAAATTAGCCAAGTACGGTGGAACACACCTGTGATCCCAGTACTCTGGGAAGCTGAGGCAGGAGGATCACAAGTTTAAGCCAGCCTGGGCAACTGTAGCATGACCCTGTCTCAAAATTTTAAAAAAACAGTTGAAATGTAGCTCAATGAAAAGGCCCTTGGTTCAGTCCCCATTATCATACACACGCACATGTGCACATACACACACACACGTTTATATTTATTTTTAAAATTTATTTCACTTATTAAATAGTTCTTTTTTAACTGACAATAATTTTGTCTTGTATTCATAAAAAATTACTGAGAGTCTATGTATGTATGCTTTTGCAGACAAGTCTCACTATGGAGTCCAGGCTGGCCTTGAGCTCACTATGTAGCCCAGGCTGGCCTCAAACTCTCAGCGATCCTCCTGCCTCAGCTTCCAGAGTGCTGGGATTACCAGTGTGCACCATGACACGTGAGGCTCAGCACACGCACAAACCTGGTATGTACACAGTCACAGGTGTGTTAGGTGCCACACGCAATGCATATATATATTTCTACCCTCCATTTCGTCCCCTTTCTCTTACCGTGACTGCTTCAGGACCGCCCAGGGTGCCTCGGGGCTGTGCCTAGAAAGGCCAGCGCCAACTCCCACTGGCTCCTGCGACCGCTACAGGACAAAGACTCCCTGGGGACCCAGCGGCAGGGGTGCTGTCAGGTCAGTGGCAGTGGGTGGAGACGGTGATTGTGTGAATGGAGTTGGGAACAGAGGGAGGGGTGCCCCGGGCATGGAGGGACATCGGACAGGATGGGGTGGAAACGAGGGACCGGCAGGGAGAGATGCGGATGCCCGAGCAAACGCACAGTCTCTCAGTCTCCCTTTCGGGGGAAGGAGGGGTGAGGCAGACCCTGCTCCCGCAGGAAGCAGCCTTGGGAGCAGGCAGTCTCCACCTGCCTCTGCTTCCCAGCTCCCCACCTTCCTGCCTCAGCCACTCCAGCCCTGACACCAGCCTCCTCCTCCTCCTCCTTGGCCCCACGCAGCCCTGCTAGGCTCAGCTCTCTCCTACAGACGAAACTGTCTTCTCTGTTTTGTCTTAATTTTCCATATCCACCCATCTCTGCTCCTGATATTGCTCATTGATCTTCCCTCCAGCATTAGCAGGGAGATTAAAAAACAGAACAGGAAAAAAAAAAAAAAGAAATTGCTAATCCTTTGCTCGCCTTTCAAAGGCACTAATGATCTAGTGAGAGGAAAACTGAAGAAATTTTTCCAGGGTTTACCATTTCTCTAGCAGGTCCTGGGAGCCTCCTGACCACACCGTGCCTGGTCCACTCTGTCTACACATCGCCACTCCCCAAGTCGTGGTTCCCTCCTGCTCCCCGCAGTCCTGTCACATCTGGAGTCTATTCTTATATTTTTCTGCAGTGTATCACACTAATCAGAGATTGTTCACTAACTGCTCATTACTATTCATTTTTCTTCCCCAACCTGATAATAAGGTTGAGAGTAGGGGCAAAATCTAATGCACTCTTTGAGTGCCATCCCTGGCCGACCAACTAGAATGACAATCATTGTGCTAGGTCCTCTCCAGCCCAGTCTTACTATTTACTATATGTACAGAGCACAATTTTATCTTTCAAAGGCCCTTTTCCTCACATCTCTAAATCATGACACATATAGGAAAGTTTATTTTACAAATACAGAGAAAGATTTTTATAATTGCATTATTAGAAGCATTGTGTGGCAACAGTTCTTCAAGCAACTCATCCTGGTTTCCTTTTATTATTTCCACATACTCTTGCTCTAGGTTGTGTGTTTAATTATCACATAATATATTATTGCATAATACATGAAAATGTGTGCATCCTCGGTTTCCTTGTTCTCAACATTAATTGTTCTGAATGCCATGTCTGACCTCCCATCTAGAATTTGTATTTTTACTTTCCATCTGCTATGCTTATCAATATCAAAATTAGGTCTTTAGATACAAACGGACTGGTACCTTTTTAGCTGGTCATTTAAAAAATTCTATATAATTTCCTCTTTTCCAGTTAATTCATAAAAAGATGTCTCTGTGTCACTGGCTATAGTACCACAAAATAATACAGAGGAATGTATTCTTTTTGTAAATGTAGAATGTCTGCTGAGAGGTGAGTGCTAGTGGTTCATTTTCTGCAAAACACTTGTGTTTCCCTTCCACGTTGACTCAAGCAGAGCGCTGAGTAATTACCTGATCATGTATTCCTGCGGTCACATGTATCAAAGTTCCTGGCTTCACGTGAGAATTAAATATTGGTATGTGGTAACGTTTCAATTTCACAACTGAGTTGTGCCTTATGGAAATCTAAGTTATGAATCACTCCAGGCTGGGAAAGAGAATCCAGTTTTAATATTTTTCTTGAATAATCAGAGTTTACATATTTTTATCTATTGCCAACACTAAGGACTTCAGGTTCTATTATTATTATTTTTTCCCTATGAGGTCCATACAAACAAGACAGTAAAAGTTTTCTGTTTATAATATTTCTAGATTTCATGGCTTCTAATGAATGTTTTGGTTGTCTTAATGACATCGGCAATTTAATTCTGGGGCAAGATCTTCAACTTTGAAGTCCTTTTTAAAAAAGCTGTCCCAACACATGGTGCAGGAGGGCATGTCTGTAACACTGACTTACACATCCCAAAATACCAAGAGAAGAGTTTGGAGGTTCTCAACATGTATAAACCATGATATCTGAGAAGATGGGAATGCTAATGACGCCCATTTGACTATTACACACTGTATCCACGGATCCAGTTATAATGCCATGCCCCAGAAAATGTATGTAATTATGGTGATTAAAATTTTTAAAGTTGTCCTATTATTAAAAATAAAAGGAAGGCTGAACATTACTGCTAATAAAATGTATGAAGAATAGATATTGGAGAAGACATTTCTAAAGGAAACAAAGAGATTAAGTCGAGCATTACCAACTAGTTCAGGATTTGCATTTCAGCTTCCTTGGCAAGTTATAAAAATGGTAAACAACAAATCAGGTGGTGTTTAGTAAAAGGAAATAGGATGAACTACACAAAACAATTTATTTTATTAACATCTGACCTCAATGTGAAAGCACAAAACTTCTTAGTTTGTGCTTTAAGTAGCTGCATCCTAAGAAGGCCTGCAACGTGAGGGTGAGTATTTCCGGCAGGAAGGGTTTCAGCTGGGCTACATGGGGGTCCTTGAAAGGGGTGGGGCAGACATTTTCCTATGAAATCTAGACTATTACTAATCCACATCATGCGGAGATATGCCTTTTGGTCATGATTGCTACAGATTTCGCAGTGTAATTGTTTAATTCACCCTGAGACACATGACTGTATACTAGGAAAGCTGAATGTGTAAGGTACCGGCACATATTCTCACACTAGAAGGCAGCTGTTTTCGGAAACAGTAAAATCTCCTCTTTTCTTTTGACCCTATCCCCCAGCTACACCATCGTATCTGCTCGATCCTGGCAATGTTCAAAGAAATGTCTGGGACTTACTCAATGAAGTAGACTTCTCCCTTCTCCGTGTAGGCCATTTCCCAGTTGTCGGGCAAAGGGTCCATGTCCTCGTTCTCCTCGAGCTTGCTGGGCTTAGCGTCGTCCACGGGCTCCTTCAGCTCCTCCGGCTGGCTGTACACTGGGGCGGGGTAAGGCTGGGAGGGCGTCTCCCCTGAGGGTCCCGCACTCTTGTCTTCATGTCCGCTGGATTCTGCAGGAACAAGAGCCCGGGGTCGGTCAGTCTGGCCCCACAGCGATGGCCCCCTAAAGACTATCACCTTCCAGTGCCTCAAAAGAGTGAATGTTACCTGTGGTGTAGAAGACGATTTGCAGATGTGGGTAAACAGAGGACCTCGGGGTGGTGTGGGGGATTAGCTCTGATACTCCAAGTGGGCTCACTGGAATCACAAAGGTCCTTGTAAGTATAGTATTAGAGGCAGGCAGTAAAGGAAGGTGAAAAGGAGATGTGGCTGCTAAAAATTAGCCAAGGTGCAGCAGCGTGGGTGGCTTTGAAGACAGAAAAATGGGGGCACATGCGGAGGACCTGGGCGGCCTCTGTGTGCTGCAGAAGGTGAGGAAGGGGTTTCTGCTGGGACCACAGCAAGGGGCACTGTGCGGCCAACACTTTCATTTCAGGATATGGAAACTGGCGCAGCTGCCACACAATCCAATTGCTCCACTTTGAGCCGCCACATTTGGGGCAATTTGTTGTAGGTATAGAAAACCCACAAAACAGAAGAAAAACTAAAACAGACACATACCTTAAGGGAAATGCTAATAAGTGTGAGGGCAGACCAGGAGCCCAAGCACCTTGACTATGAGCTCCTGAATGATTAAAAGGAACATTGGGAAGGATGAGCCACCAAGAACATTGACCTAAGAGGAAGCAGATGTTGGGCCTGCAGGAATCTGAGTCCAGAGGAATGAAACCCACAGACTCCTGGACTCATGTAGTTGAATAAATGAATACATAGTCCACCACAAAAATGTATCACACTTCAGCAGTTCACCTTACTCAGAAACATCTAGATTCATTTATTCAATATTGGCTTAATCAATGTTTATTGAGTTCTGTCTTGGTACCAGACACTGACAAGAGAAGAGTAGACAAAAGGGGCATGATCTTGCTTTTTGTGGAACTCCAAGTATGTCATGTGTGGCCTTCCTACAATTTTAAGTGTGATGACACCTACCGAAAGGGAAAGATGGGATTTATACACGGGTGTTCAGCTAGCATTATATAAAAAGTCAAGGGAAGCTTCTCATCCAGTACGCTGCCGAGGCTGAGACTTTTTTCAGCGGAAGGTTAGGGGGCAAAAGATAAAGCAAGGCTGGATTCAGCAGGGCCTTCTGGAGGAGGCCTCGGGGTTAGGACTGCGTCCTCAGGGCAAAGAGAAGGGATTAATGTGTTTTAGGCAAAGGAATGACAATGTTAGATTTCATTCTCCACTGACACCCCTTAACTATTCTGAAGGTGCGAGGACAGCAAGAGTAGGTGTTTTCAGACCATTTCAGCTATTTTTGTGCTGCAGATAAGAGATGGTGTTGGCACAGGGATGGAAAATGGACTGGCAAATATTTAGAGTATAGAATTTTGTCTGTTTTCAAAAATCTGAACAAATAAGGAAAAAGGAATCTCTGTGGTAACCCTGGTAGGTGATGGGGCGATTCGCTGAGACAAAGGACCCGGGAGGAGAAGCAGGACCCTGTGAGCGAGGGCAGACTGTAGGTAGAGTCTGGGCATGCCGAGGCACGGGCCCCCACAAAGCTACAATGGTGATGCCAAGTCACAAAGTGCAGTGGAGAGGATCCACTTGCAGACAGCAGCAGACGGCTCAATTGTATGGTAATGCCAGCCAGGAGTACATGAACGGCTAAGAGAGACAATGTAGGAAGTGGAAATCAAGATCCTCAGATTTATCAGTTGTCTGAGAAACTCCAACTCTTAACAATCACTGAAAAAAAGGAACTGAGGAAGGCAGCCAGGAAGTAATGGGAGAGCCAGCTGGCCGCTGTGCCAGGGTAGTGTAGCTGAGGGCAACAAGGACAAAGCAACCAGCTGTGGCCACAGCCTCTGAACCTCCAGGGAAGGACATACGGCCTACAGAAATGAACAACACCGAGGTCACTGTTGATACGACCTGCCAGTTATGGTAGTACGTGCGTAGGGTGATGGGTACAAAAGATAGATCTGAATGGGCTAAAGTGAAGGAAATGTATCAGATATGCAAATGGGCAATTCATTCAAGAAGGTTAACTATGTCCTACTGCTGTATAACATTATGAAGAAAAAGTTAAATATCTTTTGAAAAAAGTCTAGTCTTTGAAGGCGCGTGTAATCATATTTATTGTACCACAGATTACAAAGTTCTCCAGGTTTAGTCCATTGTTTGTCATCCGTTTCTTTATTCTTACTTAAGCCAATCTTTATATTAGCAAATGTGAATTGAATTCTCATCATGCGCAAGGTACTTGACAAGATCCTGAAGAGGGAGAGAAAAGTCCTCCGGCCCGGCCTATGAGCAGCTGGGTTGAGAAGGAAGCAATAAGTAGCACCAGCCTCCTCCCCGGGAACAACACAGGAATGGGGTGCACGGAGGACCCTGACATTACCACTTCCGCTCCCGAAGGCTGACCTAATCTGTAGTTTACAGTGGGAGCCAAGGGCCTCGGGGCAATTTATGGCCCACAGGAAGTGCTGCAGTCAGGATTTGCTCAGTCGGTCCCCGTGACACCCTGCTGGGGAGACAACGCAGCGAGCGGAAGCGAGAGCGCCTGGCGCGCCCGCAGGAGCTCGGGGCGGAAGTTGCCGAGGAAGGAACCAGGAACCGTCTTCTAGGCTTGTGTTACTAGGAAGTGGCAGCAATCAGGTAATTAGCTTTGTAAGTTTTTATTGAAAGCTCACTACAGTTCAGGCACTAAGCCAGCAGTAGGTGGTCAGAGTGCGGCCCACAGGCAAGGGCCTGTTTGCTGGGGCCGCCTACAGAGAAAGCGACTTCAACAGCTACTT
>PVJO010026628.1:0-20825 GCA_004026905.1 Hystrix cristata
GAGGACTTTCTAAGCAAAGCAATGCGTGGGTAGGGAGGGAAATCACACACCCTGCCATTCCCTTCTGTGGTGGACACAGTCTAGAAATCCTAAGGTACCAGGAAGGTTCCCCCACCCTCCTGGACCCACCCACTCCACTCACCGGTGGGTACAGTGTGGCTTTCGTGCTGGACGAGCTGCTGGATGAGGCCCCAGTGACGTGGTTCCGGTCGTAGAGGGGCACCCCACTCCGGCCGCCCATCAGGCTCACAGAGCTCATCATGGACTTGCTGCAGGAGATGCCTGTGCAGGGGACAGGTGGGTCAGACAAAGGCCCCCTGCCTCTGCTCCTGCTGCCTGAGAAAGCCAGGCTGGGGTGGGTCAGTCCTATCTGACACACGGCCCTGCCTTCTGAAGGCCACTCAGGCCACCACCAGTTTGGGCTTTCTGAGCGTCCTCTGGAAGATGGGGAGACACAGAACACCTCCCCTGAGGGGCACATGGGCCTACAGGAGGGATCCCAGTAGGGGCTCGGCACGAGCATGCCAGGCATAGACAGGGGCCCACTCTCTGGGGGCTGCATGACAGTGATGCTGCCACCAACGCAAGCTTCCAGGAGCTCTTGAGAGACCCCCGCAGTCCTGATAGGTGGGGGCAGCGACAGAACAGGACAAGAGAGAAGGAACCCAGGGATGGGCAAGTCCACAGCAATGCCCATGGAGCTGCAGGCACACTTTCCACCCTCACCCTCACAGGGACACCAAAGGCCATGGTACCAACTGACCCCACCTCCTTGGACACACCAGGGCTGCTGCTATGAACCAGCAGGGTTCAGCTTTGTGGCCCCCTGGGTGTCTGTGCATATAACCTGCATTCCTGGTGAGGAGGCAGCTTAGAAGGACAACTGCCCAGCTACAGTCCATACTGCTCTCCAGGTAAAACTGCCTGTCATCTGGCACAGCTTCTTTGGCTCTAGAGGGAGCCCCGCTGCACCCTATATTCATTTCTAGGGGATACATGTGTTTGAGAACAACTCAAGAGACATCCCATGAGAATGCTGAAGGCCAAATCCAAGGAGTTTTCCCTAATCTTCCAATGCCAAAGGACATGTTGTAGCATGCAGGGCTCTGTGTTGAAAAGGATGCTGACGCCAAGCAGGGGCTTGGCAGGAAAGCCTGAGCGCAGTGACTGATCAACAATGTCCTTCACATACCCAAGGGGGAGCACGAGAGCTGCCTCCTGACCCACTCCCCCACATCCTGTCCAGACAAGTCACCTGCCTCTGTCACCCGGCTGCTTACCTGGGAAAGGACCATGCTGCGAGCCACCTGGGGCTATGAAATTGAGGGGTACGTGGGGGGTCCCGCTGACGTACTCATGTGGGAAGGGCCCATTAGCCCCTGCATAGCGCTGGCACACGACACGCTGGCACACGAAATAGACTCCACCCATGACGAAGAGTGAGAGGATGATGCCGATGACAGGTCCAATGGCGCTGCTGTGGGCTGGGGCCTCGTCGGAAGGTGGCTTGGTGATTTCTGCCGGAGGACAAGGGGAAGAGATGGCCGACGGCAACCCCCGAAGGATGGGCCCTCCTGTGGGGCACCCTGCCTGTGGGGCACCATGGGCAGGGGTGGGAGAAAGGAGGGGCTAGACCTGGGGACAGCACTGTGCCCACGGCGCCTCAGCCTGCTGAAGTTCCCACCTCCCCCTCCTCTGCCTGGCTGCCCTGCCCTTCTTCCTGGTGGCCCTTGAACACACTCACAGGCCTTTGTCAGGGGCCCTCAGTGGGGGCTGGAAGTGAGAGCCCCAGATAGCCTGGGTGTCAAGTATGTGACAGAGGTCAGCCAGGCGGCCCCTGGAGTGGGGTTTAGGGAGATGCAGGTGTGGGGCAGGGGTCTGCTGGGTAGGCTCTTGGCCAGTCCACCACTGAAGCCTCCATAGCACGGAAGGCATGTGTAGACCCCCAGGCTCAGCCGGCACATTCGTGTTCCCCTTCCCATTGGGCTGGCCCAGCAACCTCGAGGACATCAGCTACGCCCCTCCCAGCAGCACCAACCAGGAAGAACAGGAGGAAGACTGCGGGCTCTGGGGACAAGCATCAGTTGACACACTGGAGCCCACAGTCACACTAGAGGCCCAAGCACAGATTCCCACACCCCCCCTAGACTTCCAAGTTGCCAAGCGGAGGAGTAGAGAATCCCGGTGGCCCCTGGCTCTGCCATCTGGCCCAGGACATGCTCTAGAGGCGGTGCCCAAGGTGTCTGACCTAGGCTGATGTGAAGGGCCCCAAGAGTTCAGTGAACCCCATGGAAGAACCTCCATCCTACTCTCAAACTTCCCTCCTTCCTGGTTCAGAGCCTCAGCCCAGGTCCCCTAAAATGGACAGAGTTGCTATGTTACCAGACACGTCCACAGATTCCTACTGTCTGTCTAGAACTTGAGCTCCCATCCTGTCTGAATCAGGCTTTCAAGAGCCATGGACTCCGAGAAGCCTTTCCTGACTGCCCTGGCCACCCCGCCTCTAGTCTCTGTACACTTCACTGCACAGGTTTTACCACTCAAGGGGTATATTTGACACAAGTGTATGTGATGTGTGTGCTGTGTGTGTGGGCATGTGCGTGCGTGCATGCACACACATGCTGCTCCTCTTTAGACTGTCGGCTGCAACCTTCTCCAGGTCAGACGCTACAAAGTGAAGTCCCCACGGTGGAAGCATGCCTGACAGGCAGCCCTCTGCATGGGATGTCCCCAGCTAGTGTGCCTCTGTCCCTGCAGGCCCTCTGTCGCCACAGCTCAGTCTCCCCTCTGACTACAGCCTCCCCAAGGCCAAGTGTACGCAACCACCCAGGCCTGCCCAGAACGCACATCCCCCTTTAAGACCCCACACTGTTGGAGGGGGACCCAACTGTGGGGTGACCCCACTCCCGCCAGAAGCCGGCTTACCACACATGAGCTCGTCGGAGCCATCCATACAGTCAGGGAAGGAGTCACACTGCTGCTTGATAAGGACACACTGGCCACTAGCGCACCGGAACTGGTTGGGCAGGCAGACAGCTGCAAAGGGGTTGCAAGTTTAGGGAGGCCAGAGGGCCACCAGCACCTCTGGCCCTGCCCCTCAAGGCTGATAGTCAGACCTCTTTCTAGGACTGGATCAGAAGTGGTCACAGCAAACCCAATCTCTACCCACCTGATGACCCCATCCCAAGGCCTGTGCAATGCCAGTGTAGGGACTGGCAGGGAAGAGACCTCAAAGGCCTGCCTGTCCCCAAGAGGCATCTGTTAGGCATTACCCTGGGTCAGGCCTGCTCAGAGCAAGGACAACAGGCCCTGCCCCCAGGTTCTCCCAGGCTGCTGGGGAGGTGGTGGCATAGGGTCCTGATACACCTCCAGGAAGGGCCTCGCCTCCCTAGGACAGGCAGGGTGGGGTGCTCGGCAGAGCTCTGAGAAGGCAAAGGCAGCCCACACAGGGAGTTGTGCGGCCCCGGCCCCACGCCTGGGAGAAGAGTGAGCAGGATGGGCACCAACAGCAGTCTCCTTCACCATCCTAGATGCTGGGTGGCACTTCGAGGAAGGCGGCTGCTGAGGCTCAAGCATTGCAGGCCTCTGTCTGATCCCTTGCCTGTCCTGCCCCAGGCGCCTGGCCTGGGAATGGGAGACAAGGGCCCTGTCCCCTTGCTGGTGACTGAGCAGGGAGGACACTAGAGAACAGCATTGAGCCTGAGCTTGCAGGAGGCCTATCATCAGCGCCACATCCCACACCAGAAAGAGCATGGGGAGGGCGATGAGAGAGAGATGGTCCTGTGATCCCCTGAAATCATGGCCAAACGCCGCTGCCAGGCCAGGTCTCCTGGGCAGACCTCCCAAAAGGACCCGGTAGTGAATTCTTGGGCTCTGTGGCCAACTACTCAGCTCTCCTGTTTTAGCATGAGAGCAGTCGATATGTAAATGAGTGAGTGGGCTTGCCTGATGCCAGTGAAGCTTTATTTACAGAAGTAAGCGGCAGGCTAGATTTGGCCTGTGGTCCACAGCCTCTACCAAACTCTCAGGGGGTCAGTGGGCTGCAAAGACTTAATTGTGGATTTACGGACTACTCCCAGGCCCTCGTCTATGAAACATTTGCTTATCACAATGAGGACAGAGGACAGTGAGCAGAGAGCACCTGAATTATGTAAGAACCGGACCTGCAGTTTTCAGAGAGGTAGCAAGAGCGAGCACCGTTTTGTGGCAGTTCTGGGACCACAGTGCTGACATGCAGCAGGCAACTAAGCAAGCAGGTAATCTATCAAAGGGAAATTCAGAGCAAGTACAGAAGAACACATTTCACTGTTGAGATCTAAAAGAAGATCCTGCTGGTGAGAGCAGGCCCAGGTAATAAGCATTATTCCACAGACTGCTCAGTGGAACACAACACTGCTGTTTAGGATGGGGATTTACCAGAGGGCAAGTCATGGAAATAAGTCTCCAGCCAACTAGCGCATTTAGCTTGGGTTTCTGCAAAATTCTTGATTAAATGCAGGAAGGTGAGACACATTCAGTCTGCCTTCAAGTCAGCTGCCCAGTAAACAGATGGGGTCAGACTGCGGCGGGTCCTTGTTGAACCTAAAGCTAACTTCATTCCCTCCCAGGCTGTGGAGGACCTGGCGATTTTCTTCCAGGTGGAACTTTGGCAGAGCTCCTATTCGTGGGAGGCTGGAAGGAGCCCCAAGCTCCCTGACCAGGAGGGCAGGGTAAGTGGCCTTGGACAGCCTGGGTACAGCAGATACTCAGGCAGACGGCAGGCAGCCAAGGCGGGGCCTCACCATCACAGTCAGCCTCATCAGAGCGGTCCTGGCAGTCGGCCTCGCCGTCACACCGCAGACGCAGGTCCACGCACTGGCCACGTGCACAGGGGAACTGGGCGGCCGAGCACACAGGGCAGCCCTCCTCATCACTCTGGTCGTCGCACTCAGGGAAGCCGTCGCAGCGCCAGGCCCCAGGGATGCAGTCAATCTCCCCAGTGGCGCACGCAAACTGGTCAGGGGAGCAGGTGGGAGGCTCTGGGGGCAGGACAGAGAATACGGTCACGCGGTCCTGCCCATTAACCCTCACTAGGGCGTGACTGGGCTGCAAAGCAGAAGGCAGGCTCCAGCTTCACTGTCCCTCGATATGAGGCTGTGCACCCACATAGCCACCAGCACGTGTCTCCCGCTTCCTGTCCACCTCCAGCCCTAGCAGAGCCATGGCGACGGTAAGAAATGTGTGCTCTAAGACACTGATACTTTTCTTGGTGGTGGGCAAGGGGGTTGATAGAAACCTATGATTTCAGCAGTCACTACATCCAACACAGCAGAGAACAAGTGAGAAAATCAGGTCTGACTGCTGAGGACCTGGGCCAGCCCCTCCTCGGTCCTGGTCTCCCCGCAGGCACTCTGAAGGCCCAGGTGCCACGCTCAGCATCCCAAGACTCCACTGGCCTCACAGCACCGGGCCAGGCTCTGGATCCGGTGTATATTAGCACACCAGCCTGGTTACACGCGCGTCATTACTACACACAGGAAGCAGAGAGACGGAGTAGGTGGTCAGCATCCACAACAGAAAGGTAGTCAGAACTCTCAGGGCCACCATGCCCACAGCATTGCGGGTGCTGGCAGAGGACGCGGTCACAACACCCTGGGCATCCTGCTGAGGAGTAGGCTAAGGACAGGCAGAGAGCCTGGGATAGTCACACAGGGCACGGCATAAGGACATCCTGCCAGAGGTCACTGAGGGTGGTGTTGGAGGAGGACCAAGGGCCGCTTCCTTCTGGTGACTGCAGAAGTTGCTCTAGCCCCCAGGACTCACAAGTAGAGCAAATTCTTATCATTTTATGTCACCTCTTTGTCCATTTGAATAGGAGCTGAACTTTGTCACACCAGGAGTGGGGCTGGATTGAGTTCCAAGTAGGCCCTGACTCCGTTTGTCACTGTCAGCAAACCAGATATCTGCCCTATAGAACTGACCCCTGTGACTACCTCCCTCTGGGACAGTTATGTGCACCCTGCTTGGCCGGCCCCATTGACCCCACATCCTGCATGTGCAGATAGGCTGCTGTCACCATCTCTCCCTCAGCATGACCTCCTGGGACTCATGCCTCCTTGCTTTAAACTCACCAATCAGACCCCCCCAAGGGAAACCAGTTTAGATAATGCCCTGGACCCAAGAAAGCCATTGACCCACAGGTCCCATCTCTCGTCCCCTGCGCTCCCTGACCTTTGTATGGTGGGAGGGGCACTCCCTCAGGATGTGTAAGTATTTAAACCTTCCTTTCTTTCTTTCCTTCCTCCCTCCCACCCACCCTCTCTTCCTTTCTTTGTGTGGTGCTGGGATGGAACCCAGAGCCTCCTGCCTACTAGGCATGCACTCTACTACTGAGCAGCACCCCCAGCCCTTTATTTCCATCTTAAGTATCTCCTAAGTGTGAGGGGATGCTCTCCAGCTTAACTACCCAAATTAAAACAATATCCTCAGCTCAGGTCAAGTGCAAATTAGAGCTAGGCACACAGTAAATGGCACTGTGCACAGTGCCAGGGGCACAGACAAGGCACAGTATCAGGGCACTAGCAGAGAGAAGTCAGTACCCGGCTTCAGTGTGCCCCCATTTCCCAGGATTCCCCTCCTCTGCGTGGAAAATGACAGAAAACTATCTGAGACTGGCCTGGGGGAGCAGAATGTGGAGAGAGTCTGAGTGTTACTTTAATGTTGAACAACAGTCCTCCACGCACCTGAAATCCCAGCAAAGAAAGAACAGGACTTTAAGCAGCCACGATGCATGCAAGCTCTGCATATCTGGAACCCACATACTGCCCTCTAAGTGCTGGGTTAATCCAGGGATGCGAGGTACAGGAGGGACCTGAACAAGGACAAGAGCCCTCAGGAAACAAAAGCCTGGCTGTCTCCACTGGACTTGGCTGAGGCGGAACCTGCCAGGATCAGCAGCTGCCTGGGCACGCAGACCCAGCCAGGAAGACAGTCTGCCCTGCTGGGGACCCACAGTCCAGGCATCCTTGGCTGAAGGGTAAGGGCAGGACAGGGCAGGACAGTCCTGATCGCCCAGAACTTCTATTTCCTCACCTCTCAAACCCAAGTGGATGCTCCACGCCACAGGTGCCACAAGAGTAACTGGGGTGGGGAGGCAAAGTCGGCTGGCTGGGGAAGGGCCCAACCAGCAGGATCACTGATGCGACACAGGCCACAGCTTGCAGAACTGGCTCCTGCCACTTCGCAGGGTTCACATTCGAGAACTGCGGCAAATCCTTCTTCTGTGATCTTCCCAGAGAAGTGGCCACGGAAGACTGAAAAGTGTCCATCTCCCGGGCTGTGAGAAGGGGCCTCGAGTCCTGGTGCAGGAGGGGCACAGGGGCACGCCCTCCCTACATAGGGGCCCAGGGCTGGGCCAGTGTGGCGCTCTCCATGGCTGCTGCAAGGACTCAGGCATCCGTGGGAGCTGTGCAGACCGATGCTCTCGGGCCACGAGTACATGTGAGCCCCAGGCTGGACTTTGGGGAAGAGCTGCCCAGCTCAGAGGGTGGACAGCCACCAAGTGTCCCCTCTGCTCTGCACCGAGCTCTTTTGAGGTTTGCAGTGTGAGGTAGGGTGGAAAAAGCTCCAGAAGGCCAGGCCCTGTGTATGGTCCCGTACCCAAGTGCATGGGCAGTGGCCAGTCTCCCCAGGAGCAGAATGAGCTGCTGAAAGAGTAGGGGTCCCCATTCTGAGCTGGAGTCTCCTGAGTGTTGGGTGGGGCTGGGCCAGGGGTGAAGCCTGATCCCCAGAAGCTTGCAGAGGACAAAGGAAACAGGACAGCAAAAAAAAAAAAAAAAAAAGGCACAATCACAGCTACCTGGGGGCCAGGCTTTATCATGGTGAAGCTGAAAATGGTTACTTTTATTACTACAGCAACCCTCATGACATAGCACCTGGCATTCCCAGGCGCCACACATCAGGGGCCACACAGAGGAGAAAGTGAAGACTCAGAGATGGCAAGTGACCAGTCTGGGGGTGCTCAGCTGGGAAGTCCCAGAACTGGGATTTGAACACAAGTCTGTCTGACCTCAAGCTTGTGTTCTGACTACCCACCACCGTGTGCCCCAGGGAAAGAAGGGTGTAGATGAAGGAAGAAGCAAAAAAAAAAAAAAAACTACAAGGAGAGACAGACAAATCCACTATTAAAGAGTTGGAGACTTCAATGCCCCTGTCAGTAACTGGCAACTCAAGTAGGCACTCGCGAAGGACACAGATGACTGCTCAGCACTCCTGTTCACCTGGATCTAATGAGGTTTCCAGAATGCTCCACCCAACAACAGAAGAATCTACTCTCTTTTCAAGTGCACACTGGAACATTCACCAAGATGGGCCACGCTGGCCTGTAAAGCACACCTAAGTAAACTTCAAGGAACCGAAATCATACAAAGTGAGCTCTCCCCAAGGAGAAATTAATCTAGAAATCAGTAACAAAAGAATGGCTGGAACATTCCCAACTATTTGGAGATTAAGCCACACAGTTCTAAATAACACATGGAACAAAGAATTTGTCTGAGGAGCAATTTTAAAAATACTTGAACTACCTGAAAGTAAGAATATAATACAAAATCTGTAGGATGCAGAAAAAGCAGCACTTAGAGGGAAATTCAGAGCACTAAATGCATATATATGTGTGTGTGCATATGTGTGTAAGAGGGAGTTTTACATACGAATACAAAAATGAAGAGACAACAGACTGTGGGGACTGGATGCCACAGGGACCACAATTTTAAAAGGATGCAGGGCAGCAACGTGGCAGGTACAATCAGGTCCCTGTCCAAAGTCCCAACAGGAAGTGCTAACATCACACCTACCGCCACAGGTCAGCAGGTTCTGCAGGAGCACGAGGTGTACTGGGCACGAGCACCGTGGGGTCCCGTCACCTTTGGCAATGCAGATGTGGGAGCAGCCGCCGTTGTCTCGGGCACATGGGTGGGCCGCTGCAGGAACGAAATGAGGGGTGGAAGGGTGAGGACTCTGGCATGAAGGGCGGAAGGGATGAGGCCCAGACTCCTCCAGGAGGTCCGCCTACATGATCCTCTCAGCACCCTACGGACTTTATTTCTATTGACGTACAAACTGACATAAAAACGGAATCAGGAAGTAGCTACAGATCTTGACTGATGTCTACACTAGTCCCTACGTCACTGCCCACAATCATCACTCTACACTGCCCATTCGTTGCACCCTCTCTTATGGTATGGTGGGTTGAACGGTGCCCCACAAAAGATATGCCTGTGTGCTAACCCCCAGAATCTGGCAGTATGATCTCATTTGGAAAGGGGTCTCTACAGATGTAACTGAGGAAAAGGATCTCCAGATGGAGGCATTCTGGATTCTCTGGATGGGTCCTAAATCCAATGACAAGGGTCCCTAGGAGAGGTGCCAGAAAGCTTGACCTGGTGGTGCATCCGGAAGGAGGAGGCAGGAGGACTTCATGTTTGAACCTAGTATGGGCAATGTAGCAACTTGGAGAGACTCTGTCTCAAAATTAAATATAAAATAAAATAAAATGGTTTAGGGATGTAGCTCAGCTTGAAGGCCCTGGGTTCAGCTCCTAGTACTGGGGGGAAAAAAGAGGTGACAGCAGAGGTGAAGCAATAGAGGAGATGGCCGTAAGAAGATAGAGGTGGAGGTCGAAGACCAGAGAACACCTGCAGCTACCAGCACTGCCAGGCAAAGCACAGCTCTTGCCCTAGAATCTCCTGGGGTAGCGCAGTGCTGCAAACACCTTGGTTTTTGAATTCTGGCCTGCAGAATAAATGTTGACTTTGTGTTTAAATCACTCAATTTGTGGGATTTGTTATAGCAACCAGGGGGTAGTAGCACACACTAAAATGACAAAGAGACCAGGACTCCGGGAAACTCACACGTCTGTGCAATGAACTGGATGCATCCAACACTTGAACCACAAAAAGGAGCGGAGCCAGCCAGGAGGCTAGGCGACCCCCCAAGGAGAAAAGAAACAACAGGGATCCCCCTTTTCCCTTCCTAAGTGCCCCCTCAGAGAAAAATATCACAATGTCCAGCCACGTTATGGTTTATATCTAGGTGTCCCCCAAGAGTCTCAGGCTGTCATAGGTGGGGCTTTGGGAAGGTGATGGATTACAGGTGTGCACAGCTGATTTGTTATTAGGAGTGGAGTCTGTTTGAAAGACGGGGTGTGGTGGGGCGGTGTGACTAGAAGGGCGTAACTCCCTTCCCGGCTCCTCCCACCAGCCACTCAGCTTCCTGACTGCCACAAGGTGAGCAACCTCTCCTCTGCCCTGCTGTTTATTCCCAGGAAACTGTCAACCACAGACTGAAAAGTGAGCCAAAATAAATCTCTCCTCCTTTTAGCTGCAGGTATCAGGTACAGTATTTTGTCCCAGCAATGAGAAAAGTGACTAAGACATACCCCCACCTCCAGGATCAGGTGTTCTTAAAAACAACAGGTGTTAGGGTTTCGAGCAGAGGTCAGCAAATTTTTTCTGTAAAGACCTGTAACACAAGACATTTTCACTTCCCAGGCCAACCTGCCTTACAACCAGTCGATTCTGTCAGCTGCAGCATACCAGCAGCCACGGACGGCACATGTGGATGGACAGGGCTGTGTGCCAACACGATTTCATTTATAAAACCAGGAAACAGACTGGATTTGGCCTGTGGGCTTCAGTGGGCAGTCATAGCTTACAGCTCAGCTGTGGGAGCTCAGGGGGAAGTAGGCTGGGGACCCACATCCAAAACAGCACAGAAGAACTCATCTAAATATCTCCTGCTCTTGCCCAAAACAAGGAGACTCTCCTGTCACCCGGGACATCTCACGTGAGCACCTCAGGGACACTACCATGCTCAACCGACAATTACTCACTAAAGGTCTCCTGTCCCCTCCTCTCCAACAAGCTGCTGGTCAGTGGGCCTGGCCCTCTGCTGAAACCAGCATGAAATGGGCTTGGACATTCGTGGGCTCCACATTCACTGTTCTGAGCACATCCATTGACCATGAAGGGCCACAGCACCCAGGAATCTATGAATCTGCTGAATATGGCATGAGGGGCCAGTACGAGGTAGATGTCCATATACCCATATCCACGGAGTTATTCACCCAAGGACTTCACTTTCCCAGGACATGTCCAAGAACCCACAAGGCCTGAAAGCCAGCCACCTGCAGAGTGACCGTTCACTCCCTCAGAGCTCACACTCAGCTCTGGGCACTCTCACTCCTGCCAAGAGGTTTCTATTTCACACTTCATTCTATTGACCTTGGCTGCAGAACTGCACTCCCACAGGAGGTAAGCCGTGGTGACCCAGGGGCCTGGGCCTTACCTACTGATGTGCCAGGTGACGGGCAAGTGAACACCCTTGCTGAGCCTACTCTCCTCAGCTGTACAAGAGAATTACTGTGGAGTAACACACAGGATGTGCTGATACAAACCATGGTGCTGGCAAGGGTGGAGCAAGGTAAGAGCTGACTCCTGCATGTATCAGGTAGCAGAATTAGCAGGGGGTGCTCTGGTGGAGGAGAGAGGAGAAAAAGGGACAGGGACTCTAGAGAGCAGCAGTACAGCATCAAGGGGGCGAGGACAGGTGCAGGGTAGCACCCGGCAGTGTGATGGGGCAGCCTGGATTCCAGGGCACGTGGTGAGTCTGAGGCAAGTAGGTCAGAGATAGCAGTAGTTGCACCCCCAGAACAGGGGTACATCTTGCAAAGACCTTTCTGCCAGCATGGATGTTAGAACTGAGGGGACAACAGAGGGAGCAGCGAGGCCAGGAAGGAGGCTGCAATGATGGCAGATGGCACTGGAACCAGGTGGGGAGCAGTGAAAGGATTTCTGCTGGATTCAGGAGCCAGAAGACAGCAGATCTGAGAAGGATGAGATGCAGTGAGAAAGAGGGAGATGCGAAGGATGGCGCTGCGCCTGTCACTGGGGATGGGTGGGTCACATCTGCTACACAGTCAGACCGCGGACACAGTCCCCAGTGCTATGTGGCCGGGTACAAGACCATATGAACTGGTGAAAAGGCAGGAGGGCAGAGAGACAGGCAGACACACAGAGCCATGTAACAAGGGAAAGGAAGAATCAAGAAGCCCCAGCTGGGGTCCCCTCTCCCCCAACACTGTGGTCAGAGCGAGGCAGTGGCAGGCAAGATGCTGAAATGTCCCCAAATTTCCCACTCTGATCCCCAGCACTGTGGATGTGACACACTATCAGGCCCGTGGTTTCATGGCCTTAAACAGCAAAAGAGATTCTGTGGGTGTAAGGTTGCTAATCAGCTGACTCTGAGTTCTTTGAAGGGGAGACTAATATAAATTTGGACCAATCTGATCACAGAGCCCTCTGTAAGCAAACAACTTGCCAGTGTGGAGGAGAAGAGAGAGAGAGGGGTTCGATGCATGACAGGGGACTGATGGGGACGTCTCCCTGGCTGATGGTGGGGAGAGGGCAGAGGTGCTATGGTTGGGCTAAGTGTTCCCCAGGGGCTCATGTATCCACAGTGCTAACAGAGGGTGGCAGAAGCTTTACAAGGTAGGGTTTGGGGTTCCTGGGGGTGTGTCCATGAAGGGGACAGAGGAACCCTAGCCTCTCCCTCCCTCTCCCGATGCCTGGCAGGTCTGCTCTGCTCTGCCTGTGGTCCCTCCATGATGTGGGGTTCACAGCAGACCCCAAAGCAATGGGCCAAACCTCTCAACCACAAACTAAAATAAAGCTTTTCTCTCTATGCATTATCCCAGGTATTTGTTACATTGAGAGAAAGCTAACATAAGGGGCCACAGGGACAATGACAGGGAGGTGGCATCTAGGAGTAGAGAACAGACCCAGTAAACAGACCCAGTAAAAGAATATAGAGTCAGTCCTATAAGCACCGACGCCCTGGATGTGAGGAAATGGATTCTTCTCCAGAGCCTCCCACTTTGGGCCCAGCCCAGCTGATACTTGGATTCTAACCCCATGAGACCCAGGCAGAGAACCCCATGGAGCCACACTGTACAGCTTTCTGATCAATGGAGCTGAGATAATGAGTGGGTCTGTTTGAAACACTAGGCTTGTGGTCATTTTTTTTTTTTACAGCAAATGAACATGACCTCAGAGGCTTGGGACATGTGGGTAGTTGCTGGCCTTCAGTGCTGAGTCCCAAGGGCAGCATTCATTGTCTGGCTGACCCTACACATCCTCCGGGTCATGCAGGCCCCACCAAAGGGTGCTTCAAAAGTCACTGTGCTCTGAACAGATGCCACCCTCCCTGTGGGGACCCTGTCCATCCTGCTGCCCACCCTGACATACAGAACTCCTCCAGGTTGACTTCTTCCACGGCATGGATGCCTGTGAGGTGGGCAACACGGCCTTGGATGCGAGTCCGCTTGTCCCCAGTGGTCTTCTCCACACGCTCGATCATCTGCTGCTGGCGGTCTATCCAGTAGAGATGCCGGCCGAGCACTGTCAAGCCCACTGGCTGCACGATGTTTGCATCCTCCAGGGTCAGGCGGTTGGCGCCTGCAAGCAGGACAAGAGGCCCTGAGTGGCAACTGGCTTCAGGAGCTTGGCCGATGCTTGGCTCCAGAGAAAGAGAGGGCCTGGTGGGGGGTGGGGGGTGGGGGGTCCATGCTCTGCCCAGGGGTAGAAGCTGGGGCAGATCTCATAGAATCAGGTTGCTCCCTCAGGGGTGGCTTTGAGATCAGTGCCATAGGACCCCCAAACTGGATCTTGGTCACTGGTCTCTGCAAACGTGGTACCTCCCTCCCCCAACCATGCCTCTTTTTAGAAGAAACATTGTTTGAACCTCAGCCCTCCTCCAAGCATCAACTTGCTCCAGCTCTGTGGCTCACTTGGGACCCACATATGAGAACTCACAGGGTTAGGATTATATGTGATATGTAAAGCCCCAGCACAGTGCCAGGTTCACCATGGCAGGTCCTGGACAAGGCAGTATCTGCTGTAGTTATGAGTAATAAGGCAGACTGGATATTCACCGGATGGTCACACCTTTGGACTCCTGAGGAACCTAACGATCAGGAAGGCCCCAGAGCATGTACCTGACAGGTCACAGCTCTCGATACGCTTCAGGTCTGCATCTACCCAGAAGAGCTTGCCCAGAGTGTTGTCTACCACAAGGGCCACAGGGCGGATGAGGCCAGTGGTGAAGAGGACCTCACGCTCCGTGCCGTCCAGGGCTGCGCGCTCGATCTTGGCCGCACGGTCCTGCATGTTAGTGAAGTACAGGTACCTATGGGAGACAATTGGCAGAGGGCAGCAGGTGACAGACAGGCGCTGGGAGCTCCTGCTACCACCCTGCTGTACATTCTCGACAGCGCCGAGTGTATGGAAGTGCCAAACCAGGCCCTGACCCTGCAGGCATCTGGGCAAACAGCCCTGGCTCTCAGAGGCTGAGAAGTCAGCCCTGTACTGGGGGAACAGTGTGCCCCTACAATACATGTCTAGCCCAGAGCCTCACAGTATGAGCTGATTTGGAAACAGCATCTTTGCAAATGTACCTAAGGATCAAGATAAGACCATACTTGGTTGCAGTGGGCTCTAAATCCCAAGAGTGGCCTTAAAAAGACAGGGAAGGCCACACAGAAACAGCAGAGACTAAAGTGAAGTGACACAAGTCAAAGAATGCCAGGAACTGCCAAAGCTGGAAGGAAGTGTCCCCTAATGCTTCAGAGGGAGTGGAGTCCTGCTTCTGGGGTCTGGAACTATGAGGGAATAAACGTCTGTTGTTCCAACCCCCCTGGAACCTTCTGCTTTCTACGGCAGCCACAGAACACTACTGCATGCCCAGCACAAGTGCTAAGGAGTCCCTGCCTCCCCAGACACTGGCTCACTTTGCTCCAGCTCAAACACGGGCTTCCACTAGGTGGTCCCCGCACTATTAAAGACAAACTCAGTCTTTGAGGGGCTGTATGTTACTGTTATCCACCTGAGGTCACCAGGTAGTAAGTGCCAGAGCCTGGACTTGAACTCAGGTGTCCCTGCCCCAGGACTGGTGTTTGCTCCAGTGGCCCTGCGCTCAAGCTCCACCATGCGGTGGCTCGGTAAGTAAGTCTAACAGTCCTGTACGTCAGCACGTGGGTGCTCCTGTTCCAAGCGTTTTCATGCTCAGTTTTGTTTCTGAGTGCACAGCATGTGACTACAGATCCCCCCTGCCCTGGGTATTCCCATTAGGAACCTCCAAGCCTGTTACTATGTCCTGGGTTCCCCCTCATCCATCAGAGGTTCCGGAGACCAAAGGCGCCTTCTAGGAAGGAAGCAGCTGCCAGGAGCACTCATCATGGGACATTTGAGAGTAAGGGACCAGCCTCCAGCTGAGCCAGATTTGCACAAAACCCACAAATCAGACTTTATACCTTTCTGACACAGTCTTTTTGGTCTGCCTCTTCCCCATGACGGTCAGCAAAACTACCTACCCACTATCCTGCACCTGCTCTCTGCTAAGCCTGCCCAGTGTTCTGTGCCTGTCTCTGCTCAGACGGCTGAGGCTGGGGTCCTGCAGAGCTGCTGATCGGAACACCCCCCAGGCTCCGTAACACCCGTGTTCCCAGAAGGACTGCATGCTTAGCATGGTGCAGCAGCCTCGCCCCCACAGGGCCCACCCGCCACTGCGGCAGCCTCCTACCCTCTCTCGGCATTGACTGTGATGGCTCTTGGCTTGTCGCGCTCCCCCCGGAGCACCACGCCCATGGCATCCCCATCTAGCCGGTGGACATTGATGGTGTTGGTGGCCTCGCATGTCCAGAACAACGTCCGGCTGTAGATGTCAATGCTGAGGTCATGTGGCTGTCTGTCTGGACTTTGGCCCGGAGAGGTCAGAACAAAGGCCTGTGAGACAGGAAAAGACCAAAATTCGGCCCTGTGAGCACTGACTAGAGACAGCTGGCAGGAGGCCACGGCCCTGAGTTTAGCCTGAAAGTCAAAACTCCAACTCTGGTTTGAGGATATTTCCTCTCAAATCAACTCTTAACCACACACACTGGAGAGTGCAGAGCCTGATCCAGAAGCCAGTCTCCAGAGGCGCTCTCGGCATGACCTTGGACTCCAGCCCCCGTGAGTGTCTGGGCCAGAAGCTGTGCATCACCAAACCATCACCAGATCGTGGCTATCTGTCATCAGAAAAGGCCCAGGACCATGGACTCTCTCAAGGCGTCTTTGCCTTGTCTCTTCCATTTTTTAGGACTCGTGCCTTTGGCTTAAAACCTTCAAATCTTGTATATCTTCTGATTTAGAGAGCCAGGACAAAGGTGTGGATACCAGAATTCTAACTCTCATGATCGCCTTCCCCTGGGGAAAGGGGCCAGGGGTGCAGGGCCAGGGGAGGGCGTGGGGCAGGTGAGCACACAGGGCAGGTTAAGGCACAGGGCAGGGGAGGTGTGTGAAGCAGGGAGAAGTATGGGATAGGTATGGGACGACCCACAGATCCTCTTGGGAGGGTGGGGCCAGCCATGTCTGTCTCCCCTCTCTGCAGTTCCTCGAGTGTGCACCTGGCCGGTCTCCCAAGAATGTGGCCTGAGGCTGTGCCACTGACACAGCTCAGGGACCAGGCCTGGCTCCTAGAGCCCCTGATGGAGAATCTTTTAAAAGGGGCCCCGCTGACCTGATACAGGAGGAGGGGAGAGCCCAGAATCACCCTTATCTGCCCACTTCCAGAAACATGGTGCATCTGGTCATCTTGAGTTACCCTAAAAGTCACCCATATTTGGGTTTTCGGTGACCTAGCCTGAGGCAAAGGGGGTTTGGAGCCCCAAGGCTGCTCCAGATGATGAAAACTCCCTTCCCTGGGAGGCACCTCAGTCCCCTGTGCCCTCTGAGGCTTGGGGGTAGGGGGTCCAAGGCTAACACACCAAACACAGGGAGCATTTCAGACTTTCTCTGTCTTCTGCTTCCAGCAACTACCAAAACAGGAAGCCTCCAAGTGGCAAGAGGGGTTTGCAGCCAAAAACTAGCCCTTCCCCAAGCCCAGCCTTCTGGACCCAGACAGAAAGGACACAACCCTCACAGGTACACATGCCCCAGCTCTGCCCAGCCTTGCTGGGCAGCTACAAGTAAATTGCTTCATCTGAACCTGAAGTATCACTTGAAAGGATTATGGCTCTTAGAGGGCAACACCCACATCCCCACAGTGCTGCTGGCACAGGGAAGCCAGCACCAACTCTGGCGGGCACACTCCTTCCCCAAAGCCACAGAGCTCTCCGGCTGGGACCTCAGCCTCTCACAGCTGATGGCCAGAAGAGAAGCATGATTCCAGCTAGGATCAGGCCCCAGGGTACAATCAGACTTCGGGACCGCCATCATCAGAACCACCATGTGCAAAAAAGTGCAGGGTGAGTGACACACTGTCCTTGCCTTCCCAAGCCAGAAAAAAGGGAAGTGGCAAATTTCACACAGCTGGCTGCTTTTCTACATCCTCAGCTCTGAATTTAGCGTAAGAAACAATACCTAAACTGGGGATTTAGCTCAGTAGCTAGAGTGTTTGCCTAGCAAGCACAAGGCCCTGGGTTCGATCCCCAGCACCACAAAAAAAAAGAAACAATACCTAGGCTATTGTACAATTTCTTACCAGAATCCTATTTGATACTGCAATTAATATCACTTTTCCTCACTGGCATGAAAGAGCCAAGAGGAAATTTGCACAGCAGCGGGGTTCACAAGAGACAAGAGGTGGAAGTAGCCCAGAGACCATCGATGGATGAATGGACAGGCAAAATGTGGTCCGTCCATACACGAGAATGTTATCAGTCCTTAGAGAGTCGGGCAGCTCTGGCACTACTGTGTGGTGTGTGGACCTTGAGGATGGTATGTGAGTGAAAGAATCCAGTCACACAAAGACAGCTCTGCAGAATTCCACTTCTGTGAGGTCCCTAGAGTCATCAGGTCCATAGGGACAGCAAGTAGGATGGTGGTGCCAGGGGACAGAGGTATAGTTGGAAGAAATGAGAAAGTTCTGGAGGTAGATAGTGGTGACGGCTGCAGAACAGTGTTAATGTGCTTAGCCTTGAACTATGCACTTAAACATGGTTAAAATGATAATATGTATTTATTCAGTTTTGGTGGTTTTTTTTTGAGATAGGGTCTCTCTACATAGTTCAGGGTGGCATCAAACTTGCGGCAATCCTCCTGCCTCAGCCTCCCAAGGGCTGGGATTACAAGCATGCACCACCGCACCTAGCAAAATGATAAAATTTATGTTACATTACCACAACAAAAAGCAAAAATGAGGGCCAGGGATTTAGCTCAGTGGTTAGAGTGTTTGCCTCGCAAGCATGAGGCCCTGAGTTCGATTCCCAGTACCAAAAAAAAAAAAAAGCAAAAATGAATGGAAATCAAAACCAAACCTTAGTCAAGTGGCCTGAGGCCACTTGGTGTGGGGGTGGGGGAACCTCTTCTAAAAAACACAAGTCAGAGCCCCAGAGGGCAGTGCCAGCAAGAGGCACAGGAAGGGAAGGGCACTACCAAACGAAGTAGGCCCAGAAATCATTCCCCCTCCACTTCCCCTTCAAAGCCTGTCACCCGCCTGTCACCCACCTACTGCTGCCTGGACACCACAAAGAAATTCTCTAAGAGGACTTTAATGCAATTTGTGCCCAGAAGCTTTCTCAGCAGGAAGCCACAGTCCTTCAATTAGCACCTCCTATTCTCCAAAGTACTCAAGTGACCCTCACCTGTGCCCAGCCAGATGAAAGGGACAATTTCCATAATTTCACAGAGCCAGTCATCACACTACCCAGGAGGAAAGTGCTGGCCTGGCACGAAGCGCAACCTCAGCCAGGACACAGGCCTCCTACTAGGAGTCAGTAACTTGCCAGGTGAAGAGTCTTGTCAAATCAGAGGTCCAGCCTGTGTGGGCAGGGCTGGCCTCCAACCCAGAGTGTGGAGGAGAAAAGGACGTGACACTGGAAATGGTCCAAAAATCCCTATGCACAGGCACTCTTCTGCATTGCTGTTAGAAAGCCACCAAGATTTCACCAGTGACATGAGCCCTACACTGACTGCTCCATCAAGACAGGGGCCGTTTGGGGGGGTTGGGGATTTAACTCAGTGGTAAATCGCTTGCCTAGCATGTGCAAGGTCCTGAGTTTGATCCCCAGCACCAAGGAAAAAAAAAAAAAAGAAGAAGAAAGGGGCCATTTGGTTCTGTAGCTTTTGTAGGAGTCTCTGGAAATGGGCACCAGGAGCCAGAAATGTCGTGGATGTGAGGGAGTCCTCCCTGAGACAGGTCACGTGTCACTGTGGAGCAGTCAGTTCTGCTAACCGCTCACTCGTTGTGAACATGCAAATCTGTTCCAAGGCAGTATTACATCAGAGGACGATCTGAGCACGACACAGAGTTTGCATCTGCTTATGCATGACTTCGCTCATGAGAAACACAAATAAATGCAGAAACCCTTGCCTGGCAGGAGTTGCTAACACACACACCTGTAGTCACATGCTGTGAGCCACACCCATCCACACCTGGGGCAGGAATTTTCCTGCCCATTCCACACGATCCTCTTTCCACCATTTCTTAAGAAGTTCACAAGCTGCATCCCTCCAACACCCATGTGTAGAAATCAATTTCAGGTCTCTACCCGCCAGGCTAACTGTACTGTTTCCAGTGTGTGCATTACTGTGGGTGCAAAAGGAGCTCCTGTATTCATCACCTTCCCAGTCTATTTTGTGTGTGTCATGGCTAGAGTCTGAGTCATGTCCAACCCCCTCTCTCCCCTATAAACCCTACTGTATTGCTGCATGATTTTGCAGTGTGGTGACGGGGAGCACACGGACTGCATTACAACAGATCTGATTATACATTTCCTATGAAACAAAGGAGACATCTGGAGTAACCACTACTGGCTACCTCTGCACAATACAAAACCACCTTGGAAAGAAAAAATTCTCAAGGGGCCTGCCCCACTTCCCCCTACACGACTACCCCAACCACGGGAAATCCAGTTTCTACACTTAATCACAGTTCAGGGTTCACTGACCCAGGATCACACCCTGCAGATACGTAAGCAGAACCCTGAACCACTGTATATCCCAAGCCTTGCTCAGGCTGCCCCACCCCTGGAAAAAGAGGTGGCAGCCTGGAGGTCACCAGGCAAGCTCCACCAGGAAGTGTCCCCCACCCTTTTTGTGAGTGCACCTGCCTGGGAACCGTCATCCTTGGCTCGCTTGATGTTCTGGCGCCCGTCTACCCAGTAGATGAACTTGTCCAATGGGTCATAGTCGATGGCCTTGACGTTCCTCAGCCCATGCAGGGGCAGGATGAGGTCTGGGCTGTGCTGGTCATCAGGGATCATCCGGCTGATTGCACATTTCTGGCTGAACAGCAAGAAGGTGGAGGGTGCTGGAGTGGGGCAAACAGACCAGAGGGCTGAGCGTCAGCATCTGGAAGCTGCAGGGGAGGCAGCTGGGGATGGGGGGGGGGTCTCGTCTCCTTATAAACATGGACCAGCACATATACTCACCACACATCTGTGGAGAAGATGGACAGACACAGAGCTGCTTCCCAGAGTGGAGGCTGGAATTTTGCTCTCTACCTTTTGTTGTTCCAAAGTGTGTGTGTGTTAGTTTTAAACTAAAAGCTGGGTGTGGTGGTGCACGCCTGTAATCCCAGCACTTGGGAGGCTGAGGCAGGAAGATCACTTTGAATTTGAGGCCAGCCTGGGCTACACAGTGAGTTCAAGGCCAGCCTGAATTACACAGTGAGACCCTGTCTCAAAAAACCAATAAATAAATAAATAAATGCTTGCCTAGTCCATCTGAGGCGCTAGGTACACACGTTATCAAGACTGAAGATGAAAGAAAGGTAGGGGGTGGGGATTTAGCTCAGTGGTTAGAGTGCTTGCCTTG
>PVJO010026629.1:0-20818 GCA_004026905.1 Hystrix cristata
TGCGGGGAAAAAGGAACCCTCCTCTACTGTTGGTGGGAATGTAGACTGGTCCAACCACTGTGGAAATCAGTGTGGAGATTCCTCAGAAAACTACAACTAGAGGTTCCATTTGACCTGGCTATTCCTCTGCTTGGTATCTTCCCAGAAGAATTAAAATCATCATATCACAGTGATATATGCACAACCATGTTCATAGCAGTACAATTTGTAATAGCTAAGTCTTGGAAACAACCTAAACGCCCAACAACTGATGAAAGGCTAAAAAAGATGTGGTTTTTCTACACAATGGAGTACTGCACCGCCATAAAAAAAGATAAACTAGAGTCATTTGTATGTAAATAGATGTTCCTTGAGAACATATTATTAAGTAAAATAAATCAGACACTTATTAGTACACGTCGAATTGTTTCTCTGATATGAGAAACCATACATAAGTGTAAATAAGACCAAAGGGGTAGAATAGATATTATGTTTTAAAAAAAAGAGATAGTATTCAAAAGAGAGGAGAACTAGATAGAGAAAAGGGAAAGAAGGTTAAGATAGATAGAGAAAGAAGAAGGTTAAAAGAAAAGTAAGATGAAATGGGAAAAAATGGAAAAGTGTAACTATACTTGTTGCAAATAGGGAGGGGTGGGTGAATGGAAGGGAGGGGAGGGAAGAGTGGGGGAAGAGGAGGGAAAACCAAGATGTATCATGCACAGGTACAAAATAACCATGTTGATTATTATCATTATGTATACAATGTACCAATACATGTTCTTGGTAAAAAAAAAAAAAGAAAAGAAAATTATTGTCACACAAAATCAGAAGAGTTTTCACACTTACGGAATTAAAAAACACAAGGTTAATGGTGACTTTAATCCATAGCTAAGCTAAGAGAAATATCAAAGTTAGGAATGCCATCCCTTGGTCGAGATATACTCAGACATGCTTTCATTCTTTGATTGTAGTGAAATCCAAATTTCAAGACCTCAGGAAAAAGTGACCAATCAAAGTGGCCTCTATCAGCCGGTCTTCACAACTTTCTGAGGAGTGAAAATTTCTTCTAACATCCAAGAAAACCAAGGATGCTGGGCTAACTCAGCTTACTTGACCCTGGGCATGAACAAGACAGAGGAACTGACCTTAAGATGAGCTTGCTGGGTGTAATAAGAGGCTGCTTCAGGGGAAGAGGGTGTTCAGAAAAATTTTTATTACCTCTCCTAGGGCATGAGCTGTAACATCCAGCCACAATATTATTATCTCATTTGGGGACCTGGCAAAAAAAAGAATCTTTGAAAATTGAGAATTTTCACAGAAACTTCATAAACATGACACATTCTTTTCTCTTGTTCCATTATGTATAAATTATCTTCTTGGAAAGAGGCCCACATATCTCGGAGAACTTGTTTAATACTCAGCTTGTTATTTTCACATTGTTAAGAAAAATGAAAAGACAGATTATTGCATGGTAACAGTAAAAGACATCCCAAGCAAGGAAATCCTCTAATTTGTTCAAATTTCATCTCTTATATACACACTGAACACAAAACAGGTAATGGAAAAAATGTTTTACTATAGAAATATGGTCTCTGGTGCCTTCACACCTCCCTATCATTATCATTTGATCTGCAATAGTAGCTTTATATAGGCATTGCTCTCAGAGAGGATACCACTAGAAACAAACAATTCCTGAATATATTTCTTAAACAACAACAGATAAAGTCTAAAGAGTACATGTTTCAGATGGGCAAGAGCTGGGTTTTATGGAGAGAGAGGGGAGATAGTGACTTCTCAGAATTTCCAAATATGGCTTTAAATATCAATAACCGAGTTTAGACAATGGAGCAGAGAGTTTCCACCAAAAGCCACAGCTAAGAGAAGATCACATTACAAATGAAGTAATTATTCTCTCATCTGAAAAGGCAAAGAAGTAATCCCTGTTATCTATGTGCTTTAGCTTTCCATAGTTTCGGTTACCCATGTTCAACTATGGCCCAAAAATATTACAGTAAATGGAAAATTTCAGAAATAAACCATTCGTATGTTTTAAATAGTCTTCATTATATTATTATACTCTATTTCATTGTTAGCTATTGCTGTTCATCTCTAACTGTGCCTAATTTATAAATTAAGCTTTATATTAGATGTGTGTGTTTAGGAAAGAACACAGTTACGATAGAGTTCAGCGCTAGGCAGAGTTGCAGGCATCCACTGGTGGTCTTGGCGTGCGTCATCCATGGATAAGGGAGGATTACCTCCAGTTTCAACTAGCAGGCAAGAAAGACAAAGGTGGAGGCCAGATCACCAGCCTACTACCTTCATATCACAACTCTTCTAGACGGATCAAGAGAGGATGGCAGAGACGTCCAGTGTGGGGACAGGAGGATCCTAAAGCCGCAGAGTTGGTGCCAGGGTTTGTACAGCTTATCTCAGGCAGATTCCATGTCTCCGAGATGTGCGCAGGGCTGGGAGCAACCTAGCACACAGGGGATTGTGGTGATTATTGAGGAAATGATCACAAGGCCTTTGGACCTCAGAGATACACAGAACAGTAGCTGGGAATCTCTAAGCTTCCAAAAGGCTGACAAAAAGTCCTCCTCAAAAGCATAATCTGGAAAAGTCTGGGTGTGAAAAGCAAATTTCAGAGTGTGTGAGCCTCACAACTGGAGGCCACAATTAATGTCCAGACAGATAAAGTCATCGCGCCTTGAATCTACTGGTTTAGAGGCAGCCCAAGAAGCAACCAGGCACGCTTCCTTCAAGTGTCCCAGGGAAAACCGATCACCCCTGGGGAGACAGGAAACTGAAGTCTAGAAGCAGATTTTCAACTTAACTCAATAATTCCGTACAAGAGACGGGGTTTTAAATTCATGCTGTCTGAGCTTCCATGAAAGGAAGAAATAGTTTCCCAAAAACAGGAACTCAAGTGTGGACCGGAGTGCAAATATAGAATGGAATAAAAATTGGACATCTGGCTTGATATTATAAAATTTAATCTGGGTTGATATTGTAACATTTAATCAACTAAAATATAAAAATTTGTACATATATGGAAATGAGAGGAAGTCATCATGGTCTGGACAGTTTTCACCAGACATACCCTAATAGATCCTAATAGATTTCCCTATAATTAATGTATGCCTAGCAAAAGCCCCTGAAAGGAAGCCTAGTAGGGAACCATAGTGTTGTTCTGGTAAAGATCTTATCTCCTGATTCAGCAGGGACCTCAGTTTTGCTTGCTCACAAATCCATTATTGGGGCTGAAAGTAACCTATAAACCCAACCAAGGACCATCATTGTGCTCAATCCAGTGAAGTCAAGATAAACAAGAAAATATCAGCATCCTCAAGGACCTCAAAAACAGCCAGTATCTGTGTACCCAGCAAAAGACTATAAAAAAGGGAAACAAAAGGCAGTAAAGATGTAAAGCAAATGGAACCCTCATTTTCTACTGGCAGGAGGGAAAGCAGCAAATACATCAGATATGTGTTTGCCTATATTTAACTCAAAATGAATTTATCTGTATTCAGTGACCTGAAAATTCCCCTCCTGTGTATCCGATATAAATACATACACATCTTCCTTCAAATGATCCATACAAAAATGATCAAAATAGCATGACTTGTAGTACCCATAAACAGCCCAGATTTTCTCAAGAATAGATAAATTGTGCAATCACATAATGGAAAAATATACAAGGAGGCAGAATGGATTTAAATGAAATACAATAATTAAGGGTGGATCTTACAAGCCTGATGTTGGTTGTAAGATGTCAGACTCCGAGGAGTACACACAGGATGATTATTCCATATTTGCGAAGTGCACAGAGGGAAAAACAAATCTAGAATAAAGGAGAGTGCTTCCCATTGGCAGACAGTCAAGGCTGGAATGAGGTATGAGGTATGTACTAGTATGGGCTAGTTCTTGATTTCCACACTCTTATGCAGGTGTGTGTTCGGCTTGCAAAAATTCAGAGAATTGTATATTCACGACGTGCATATTTTTATGCTGGTGTTATGTAACACCTTACATTGTATTATACATTTCATTACATCAACTTACATTATATTGCAGTAAAAAATTTTATAAAAATTAAAATTCCAAAAGCCAAATATAAATCAGTGCGAGAACTCAGATCTATTCCCATCATTTATTAATGCAGAAAGCTAGTTTGCTTTTTCCTGAGATTTCCACGGCTTCCAACTAAAACTGTCAAGCTTCTCTGCAGCCAACCACATGAATATACAAAGGTTCTTGGAAGCAAAAATAGGTAAGAAATGTCAGAATACTCAGACTGCACTTCCTATCTTCCCCTTTTACTAACTAAAAAGAACTTTGAGAACCCCAAAGTGAAAAATCCCCTTTCCCTCTTACAAGCTCTAAAATCACAATCTTAAAAAGCATCATTTCAGACAGAGGCAGGCACGCCAGCAGGTGCCATTTCTAATTCCTCGCGGCTACCTTCTGCACGGAGTGCTGAGGATAAAAGCAGTGATGAGAACATTCTTTCTACGATTTCATATTCATGGAATTTGTTGTTACTTAACTTTTCACAAATCATTAGGCTGAAGTACCTCTCCATTTTTCCCCCAAATAGTGTCATTTGACCTGGAATCCAGCTTAATACAGCCTCTGCTTTTGAATAGATTTCCTCACAAGTGGCAATCTCTAATAGGGTCGTGTCGAGAGGCAGCCCTACTGCATGCTACCTACTGCACGTTAGCGTGATGAGGGTAATTTCAGATGGCATTCAATCAAAAAATCTGAAAGTTTTATTAGTGAGGTCGGGGGCTTTCTCATGTTCAGATGAGGCTCATTGCAGCTCGGCTCAGACATTTTCCACTAAGATTTCACAGGATGAAAATTTTTAAACTGTGCACATACTCAATATCCCACATTGCCTTACAGACCAAATAGTTGGTTATGTTTTTTAGAATATTGGATGCAAATTCCTTTTCTTCATCCAAGTATCAGACAGATCACCTGTCACTTAATCACCAATATGGATGATCTCCAAATGTACAAGAGAAATTACATATTACAATGTGTCTTGGTGGAAGATAATGGCACCTCTGCATTGCTATTAATATATATGCCCATGTTAGTTACGGGATACCCCATTTTTTTCTCAGGATAAAATTGATGGTGACAGAAACAAGTTGTAGAAAGAATTTGGGGCCCTGGAATAGAATCAGTTGCCTTTTCTAGTCTTTTGGCAGTTAAAAAGAACTTGGAGTAGAATTAAGGATTGCTTTGAAAATATGCTTAAATAAATAAACTATACTGCTATGGGTGAGGTGAGGCGCAATGAAGCACATATATGTAGTTTCTGAATATAATCGTGCTCAACAAAGTGACAATTACCATGTTTCAATAAGTTCCTCACCATGCGTAGTCGACACAAAAACAAAAATGGTGTAAAATCTGAATTATACGATTATTCTAGTAGCAGGCATTTTGCAAATCAGAGTACTCACAGAAGTGTGAGTTGTTCTGAACTAAGTCCAGAGAGACTATTAAGGTGTTAGATTTAATCTCTTCACCATTCAAGTGACCCAACACTGAACCGGGTTGATGTGACAGTGGTTGATATGAGAAATGATAGTGGCTTCAAACAATCCCAGCACTTCCACTTAGTTCTCACTGCAGCTTTTATGTTCCCCAATGCTCTACCAAGCTTTTATTTTCCGTTTTCAAGAGTGAATCCATATACAGCTAAAATGTACCTCATCTCAACTTTGGACTTTATTTTTCAGACATTCGAAAGTATTTGTTAAAACAAGTCCTAGCTATTTATATCATAAAAATATCAAATGTAATTGTGAAAAGTTGAGTAACAAAAAGAAAAATGGGAGGACTTTTTTCCTATTTCCAACAAACTAACAGAACACTTCCCATACTTCTGCCTTTCCATACTTCTTTCATAGTCATGTGTAATTTTATTTTGTAGTACTAAATAATTGCAAAGTTTCACCCAATATTCAGAAAAATATTTAAAGGCACTTCTAGACCATACAATAATAAAAAAAAAAAGTTCAACTCTGAAATCTTAACAATAGTCTCTAAATTTTGTTGGTTTTGTTACACACTGGAACACTGATTGTTTAATGAGTCCTTGGTCATTGGCTATCGTGTGTTGGTAAAAAATATATCTAGGGACCTTTTCTCCTAGTTGAAATTCAGGAAGTAAACTGAAATTCAAGGAGATGTTTGAACAAAGAAACCTAAAATGCAGAACCAAAAAGTAAGTACTTTCTATTAGCCTTTCCTCATTTTTCTCCTTTCCATTTAGAAGACTAATACTGGACCAGGAATTGTCCATTTTCCTTCCTGGGGGATTTATATTCCTGACTTCTGGCACATACTGTTCTGGAAAACCTTGTTTTCCTCATCCTAATTCCATCTTTCTCCCTAATCTATCTCCCAAATTCACACACAGAAATTTTTAAAAGTAGTGAGGCTCAAAAGGGAAGAAATAAGGGAACAAGGAAGCTGGGGCATATGATCTTAAGAGATCCAAGCCTAGAATTCTTTGTGTTCTGGGAAAAATCTTTCTTTAGGTTCAAGAAAAAAAAAAAAAAATTATACCCATTTATTCAACTCTGTCTTGCGTCAGTGGGAAGGGAGGATATGTCTTCAAACAACTAGACCAAAACAGCAGCTCATCTCTTAGCTTGTGTTTTTTAATTAAAAATTACAATTAGTGTCACTTGATTTACTTTACTGTTCATAACCAACATTGTGAAAAGACTTGGATTTGAACAGTTAATGAAAATAACTAGAGAATTACTTCAGTTTTTTTTTTTTTTAAGTTGCTTGCACTCTATTAAGCAAGGAGTGATATTGTGAGATATTGGGAGTCCATCACTGTTGTTTGTTTAATAGACCATGCTGCCATTTTATTTTACTGTTTATGCAGAACATTTTGACATTCAGAGAAAAGATTTTCACAAATGCTATTAAAAATGCTTTGTAAGGAGAGTTTGTTTGGAGCTGCCAAACCCCAAACCAGAAGTTTGGCTTAGAGAGTCAGTTAAGGATGCCTTAAAGAAATTAAAATGTGTTGTCATCGCTCCAATCTAGCAATAATTTCTGAATGAAAATCTCTTAATAAGATGAATTTTAAAATAACTAAGTTGGGGCTGGGGATTTAGCTCAGTGATTAGAGTGCTTGCCTTGCAAGCACAAGGGCCTGAGTTCGATCCCCAGCACCACAAAAAAAATAAATAAATAAAATAAAATAACTAAGTCAGTTGTATAATGGACATAAAATTTATTCAGAGAAAGCTTCCGACGCCTCTTCAGGGAGGAAGCTCATCTGCTATTCGTCCATGGCCATTAGGGTTCCTTTGCCTTTAAACACCCATCAAAATATCTAAACACACTGCGTTACAAACTTCACAGTACACTGTTCTTCAGATTACTTCTTTTCAAAGCACAAAGGCATACTTAGAAATACTCGTCCATTATTTTTATATATGTTTGTTTCCATGTAAAACTATGGGAATGTGCAAACATCTATGAATTTCCCCATCCTGTGTCCTC
The DNA here is from genome assembly GCA_004026905.1 of Hystrix cristata. Lineage (NCBI taxonomy): Eukaryota > Metazoa > Chordata > Mammalia > Rodentia > Hystricidae > Hystrix > Hystrix cristata. The sequence continues at coordinate 7,528 of PVJO010026629.1, forward strand.
ATACATATTTTGTAAAGCTGAGAAGTAGCCATGATGAAATCTGAGGCTCACTGATTGCTTCCAGACCTCAGAAAAACCTTGAGAAAACTGAATTTACCACAAACCTCAGTTTCTTCTGCCAGTATTTGTGGTACCATCAGAGTTCGGAGTAAGTTCAGGTTATGTGAGTTGTAGATTGCATTTCTCTTGTACAGGATCAGTAATTTCTTAGTGCTTTTGCCCCATTCTCATGTCTACAATAAAAGAGAACTGACCCTATCAGCATCTCATTGTTTATCAAATAATTTTTCATATTTTACCCACTGAATTGCCAAAATGACCTTATGAGATAGGAACTATGACCTCTACCTTAAAGTGAACTAACTGAGACTAAAGAATAGAACAATCTAATGTGATAAAAATTGCTGGACAAAAAATTCAAATATGGATTTGCCAGTTCCAAAACCAGTGCTCCCTCATCAGGGGATGGAAAAAGATTCAATAGTTTCTCTTTCTCAAAGAAATTTTTATAACACTCTCAGAATTATTCATGGAGGTTCTACACTACACAAAAATTTTCCAGCAAGATGACTCCACATGTCCTGACCTCACACTTTGGGACCCATTCATTCTCGTTAGGAAGAAAAGTCCACTACAGATTGGTGTTGGAGATTGGAAGGCATCACTTATAAAATGTGTATTCTTCCACTTCTAGAGGTTCTATCCAATGTATGAGAGGATTAAACTATTGTATCCTCTTTGCCGCCCTGTTGTGCACCTTACTGCTTGCCTACCCATCGTGTCTTCTTTTCATTCTTCCTAGCAGAATCCTGGGTTTCTCAGTTTTATCCAGGTCTCCTTTGCATAGTCTCCGAAATCTATGTAGATTCACTGCACCACTCAAGGAGTGGCTGTAACTAGTCTAAAAGTTAGTCCAGCCTCTGCCAATGATTGGTTAAGGAATGTTTAGCAAACACTGCTAAGAGCACTGAAAGATTCATCTTAAAGAAAGTTTTTCATGCTTTATGAGGAAAATAGGGAAAACACAAAATATAGCTCCCTGGTGCTTACTTTATCAGGAAATTGACAGAAGATTGGATGCACTCAATATTTTTAGCTGCCTATAATTGCATGAGAGAGACAGAATAAGAACTTGGATTATCTATCATTAAGCATCAATCGCACTCTAGGTGCTTCTCCTCCAAAGATAGTTCCTTCGAATTAATGGCTATAGACCGTATGGTGCTCTCTGGAGGAAAATTAGACTCCCCTAAAAAATTAGATCCCCTTCCTTCACAAAAGATAAGGCTTCTACCAGAATCCGCATTCCCACATCAACTGGCTTTAAGGCCTTCCACTAAGATTCAGTGCTGTGCAGTCAGAGAAACTAAGGCCAGTTCTGCACACTTGTTACCAAGGTGAATGTACTGCCTTTGTAAGCTTCCACTAAGGCTCCACATGTCTCTTGGGGTAAGTGTTGTAAAAGAAACAGAAATCAGCAACAGAAATGGCTTCCTCTGCTTCGTTCAGAATCTGTGATTATTAGTGATAATCAAGGGTTTAGGGGCTGCAGGAGCCAAGGCTCAAGGTGCAAGGGAGCGAAGCTCTTAGGACAGGAGAGGAAGCACTATCCCTAGGGTTAAGACAGTAAGGGATCTCTTGTTTTCATGAAATTTGGTTTGTATTTTTTTTAACTTTTTGAAAATTTTATCGATTTACTTTTATTAGTACATGTTTGCAGTACATAAAGATTATATTCCCTGTAGGGAATTGATAAAGGTACATAAGACATCTCAATTCTTTTTTCCCCTCCCTCTCACCCTCTTTATTTTTCCAACATCATATTCATTTATTTATAACATCTTATAAAGTTAATTATCATATAAACTGATTGAAAACAAGACTAATAGGCCAAAGAACATATGAAACATGTAAGACAATTATACTAAGTCAAGGTATGCTTTTAGATACATTGTCTGGACTGGATTAAAATACCTTTTATCTGTCTTTTATTTCATTATGTATATACATACATATATATATAGAGAGAGAGGGAAAGACAGAGAGAAAGAAAGTTTTTCATATAATAGAAACCATACAATATTTAAACTTATTTGTCTGAGTTACTTCACTTAACATTATGGTCTCAAGATGCATCCATTTTCCTACAAATGACTCAAGTTTATCCTTCTTTATGGCAGAGTAGTACTCCATTGTGTATAAATACATTTTCTTTATCCACTCATCTTTTGATGGCCATATAGACTGTTTCCAAGATTTAGTTATTATCAATTATGCTGCTATAAACATGAGTATGTGTACATCACTGTGGTGTACTTCTTTAACTGTTCCATGAAGTTACTTAAGGGAATAGCTAGGTCAAATGGAATTTCTATTTTTATTTTTTATTTTTTTATTTATTTTATTTTAATGGTACATTTTAGATGTACATAGTGATAACATTCATCATAGGGGATTTGTACGTGTACGTGATATATCTTGTTGCTTCTTTTTTTTCCCATTTCCCTCCCCTCCCTTCACCCTCTCCTCCCTCCTTATTTACAAAAGTCTATTTTTACTTTTTTGAAGAAATCCCATACTGATTTCCACAGTGGTTTTATCACTTTACAGTCCCACCAACAATGGAGAAGTGTTCCTTTCTCCCTGTAGCCTCGCCAGCATTTGTTATTGATTGATTTCTTGATGCCGGCCATTCTTTCTGGAGTGAGATGGGAGGTCAGTGTTGTTAAAAAATCATTTGAGTTTGTAAATATCAAAAGCAGAAAAACAGCACGGTATAATCAAGAAAATACTATGGAATTGAACTTCAAATGATAGAATCAGAGTCCCAAGGTCTGCCATTTACTGGCATTGCAAATTGGGTAGATTAATTTTTCTGACCCCCAGTGTTTGCAAATGTTAACAGGCAGGATTTACCAGTATTCAACAGGAACTATGAAGGAGTTTAAGTGGTCAACCATCCTTATATTGAGTTCAGTTTATCTACCCTTTTTTCTGTATTTTTACCTTGTGTTTATGACACCCAGCTTGTCATCTGGATCGAGACGACCACAGCATTAGAAATTCCATTCCCCACCTCACTCTGGCTGCTCCTGGACCTTGAAGTTAGACACAGCAGCGATAACATCAACAAGCAACATTCGTGTCCTGTTTTTGTTTGCAAGATGTATCCACATAACTCTTATTTGGTCCTTATAAAATCTCATGAGATTAGTAGACTTCCATTTTACAGAGGACGATATTATTGAGATGTAAAATATTTCAGCGATTTTCTCAAAGCCACTAAATTAACAAAAGCCAGAAACGTATAAAAGCCTAGTCTGCTTGACAGAAGCACTGTTTTTTGTGGTAGTTTGGAAGTTAAGAGAACCATTGCAGAAGCAGGCTCTGGTGTCTGCCCTGATCTCCATTACCGGGACCCTACACAATCCACCCTGTTTTGAGAGGTTTGGCAACAAGAGCTTGCAAACTTCCCCTGGAACTACTCTCCATCGAACAGAGCCACCTGCCCTGAGGACAGACCTGTAAGGCTGTGCTTCTAGCCTGTGGGCAACACCCTCAAAGAGACAGAGTCTAGGGTACAAATTCCCACCCCTGTGCCACAAGATAAAGCCACTCTATGCTGTCATTTACTCTCCAGAGATCTCCATGCATCAGAGCACAGCTAGACTTCCCATCAACCTCCACCCTGGTGTAGCCTGGCCCTTCCTTACCTTGCTCAGCCCGCTCCCAACAGGGCATCCCCATGAGCCAGTTGTTCAAACTCCATCTCAGGATCTGCTTCAAGGCAACCCAAACTAAGACAAGAATGGTTTCTGCCTTCAAGATACTTAACATTATATCCTGCTTCCACTACTTATCAAATATATGAATTGGGGCAAATTGTATTGCTGCTCTCCACCTCTGTTTCCCTATTTGAAACACAAAGGTAGTAGTAGTGCTGCATCTATCTTTGTGTTAGTCAGCTTTTTATTGCTATAATTAAATGACGCAGGATAACTTTATAAAGATATTTCTTTATCTCAGTGTTGGAAGCTCCAGGGCGTGGCACTGGCATCGCCTCAGTTCTGATGACAGACTTCTGGCTGGCAGAAGCCCAAGGCAGCACATGGCATCACGGCAAAAGATGGTGAGTAGGCACATCCATGTATAAGTATGTCCCTCTTTATATAAAGCCACCAGGACTCAATTTTGGAGGCTCCACCTAAATGACCTTCTCTAAATCCATTTACTTTCCAAAGGCTCCTTCTCTGAACACCGTAGTCAGATTAAGTTCCAACCTCTTGATACCATTAACAAATTACTTTGAGGATTAAACTTTTGCATGTGTTCCAGGGGATAAGACACTTTCAAACCATAGCAACCTTATAGCATTACTAAAAATCTAAACTATGGTAATCAGTGGAGAGAGCTTCTCTCAGTGCTTGGCAAATAGTAAGCTCTTAATAAGTATTTGCTAATGTTTACTATGATGATCATCGTTATAATTCCCACAGCATCTATAACCCCTGATAGTCCTCTGGAGAGACAGTTTCCCCATCCCTACTCCACCAGGCTGCTGGCTGCTGAGAAAAGACATACAGAAACATGGCATATGCAGAGATGGCAGCCAGGGAATGCAATAAAATGAGATAAACAGTTCTGTGCAGCTGAAGAAACATCTAGATTTCCTGCTTCTGCTCATTCAAATCACTTCAGTAGACATTATGGAGTGCCATGTGCCAGGAATTGTAGTAGGTTCTACAAGGCTAAGAAGGGAATCTATTCCATCCTTTGCAAGTGGCCACAATGAATGGGGAATGTCACTTTATGGATGCAAGAATAATCCCCTCCATTGTTGGATACATAAACATATGTATGTATGTATGTATGCCTGGCTAATTCATAAAACATTTGAAGGTCTTAGATAATTGTCTAAGAGGGGAAATAAACAGGCTTGGGGATAAAACTACTTATAATTAAGTTAGTTGCATAAGCTTTTAATGGATTATATTTTTATGAGTACTAATACTTGTAAAATTTTTGCTTTTAGCAAATTGTGTATCATTTGCACACACTGGCTGGTGCTTAATAAGAATTAGAATTATATTTTGCTTGTTATATAAGTATCTTGTTATATGCCTGTTTAATGCTTGCAAAAACCATTCCAAACAATCTCTTTGAGTAAGAGGCTAATTACACATCGATCATTAAAATTACAGTGAGCTAATTGCCTTGGAGATATCTTTATCTCTCTTGTAGCTTGCTTAATCCTAATGCATGTTTTCAATAATCATTTGTTATTTAATTAACTAATTAACAAACAATACCTGTCCTATGGAAAATCCTAAATTAAACACTTGAGACTTTCTAATTGAATGCTCAATAACCCAATATAACCCTTAATATTAGACCTTTTAAATATTGCAAAGATTCCATTGAATCACATATTAGTTTGCTCCTGTTATCTTTAGGACTTAATTGGTAGCGGAAAAAAAAAAAGACGACAATTGATAATACACAAGGGGCAGCTAGCACAGCAAGGCTCTGATGAAACAGAAAATATCCATTAATAGCTGCTGAGCAACAAAGCTGGCCAGCCGTGCCGGCCAACCAGGAAGGCAGCCCATTCGTTCAGAAGACCCACATCCTTGTCTCTCGAAATTAAGAAGTGGCACCACTCAGCACAAACAAGCCAGCAGTCTGTGATTTGTAGCAGACTCTTGCAGGGTCGCACCCCCACCCCTACTGCACTCTGTGTGGGGAGCCTCCTAGGGATTTAGTATTTGTAGATGGACTCAAGAGTATTTCTTTATACCACATTTCCTCAGATGTTTTCCAAATCTCCAGGTTAGCCCCCTCCAACTCATCTTTGATAATGCCACTGAGGGGAAGTTCTGCAACGCAGATCTAACTAACTTCTCATTCGTGATGTCTTACCCCTTTCTGAGAATTTCCTTGGTGTTTGTGGCTTTCCTTTTTTACTAAGCAAGCGCCCTACCACTGAGCTACATCCCCAGCACTTTTATTACTTTATTTTGAGAGAGAGTCTCTCTAAATTGCCCAGCTTGGCTTTGAGATTGCAAACTTCCTGGTCTCAGCCTCCCCGGTAGCTGAGATTCCAGGTAGGTGCCACTGTGCCCGGATCTCCAGATTTTCATCTCTGGTGCCCCAATGATGTCCTGACATCTCCAGCCATCTTTTGGTGTACCTTTGCTCCATTACCGTTATTTCCTTAAATTTTTGTGTTTGTCTATTTATATATTTCCTTCTCTTTTTGGCCATTCTAGTCACTCTTTTAAGGGTGTGTTTTTCACAGATGCACCTGCCAGTGAAACATGTCAGATTTAAAACCATCTTTTCCTACAGTTTACCTCCACTGTATAGTGTACACTAGATAGTGTTTTCGTTAGTTGCATGTCCATCTCTCGAATTCTAGACATCAGAAATGAAGGCTAAAAGCACAAACTATAGAGTCTGGAAAATAAGGGTTTACACGATGGAAATTTAAAGGAAAAATATTTAAGTTCTATCCTCATTTTTTCATATCAGTAAAATGGGTAGAAAAACTACTTTACTCATTAAGTTATTGCAAGAGTTATATGGCATAATGAATGTCAAATATCAGTAATAATTCTTAATCGTTGCAAGCTCATCTTAATATTATTGCATATGCTCAATATTTTAGCTCTTGTGCCTAATACAGTTTATGGCATATTGCATATACATGCACTTAGTAATATTGCTAAATGAATGGATGCCCAAGTGATTTGCATGAATAAATAACTGAGTGGATGGCTTGAAGCAGAGAGAGGAAGATTTGGGAATAAGTGTTGAACTTCTATATATATTTGGAATTATTTCCTGCAGCAAAGGGAGAATGCTTCCGTGTGGCCTTGGAGGAAGATCCATGATCACAGAGTAAGTCAGTAGAGACTTATTACATTTTTCTAAAAATTATAATATATTCACAATTGAATAGGCTTCCTGAGTTTCTGGGTTTCAGACTGACCAATAAAATTGTTGGGGCACTATGAGGTTTTAGGACCAGGTTACAGGATAATAGATGGTCCCAAGTCTTCATGAACCTGCGACTTTATTACGGTTCTAAGCACCTCATGTGTCACAAGAGTGCGTGTGTTTGTTGTTCTGACAGATATAGTACCTGTTCACTTACCCCTACACAATGTTCAAACTTTTCAAGTATAGCTAAGGTTCCAATTAACCTCTTTTCAAGTTACTTCGGTGACTTACTTCAATGAGTAACAGCTACAGTGACACTAAAGTCATACATGCCTTGCTTTGCCTGTAGCTCAAGACCACTTGGGAACAGTCTGAACTTCTTAATTCTGTAAAGCAAGCACCAAAACTTGAGCATGATAAAACAATGACTTTGGGCCTGTCTTTTTCTTTGAAGAACATTATCAATGTCTGTTTTTAAATTTTAATACCGTTATTTGAATTATTGGACTTTTTCCACAAGGAAAAGAAATTCAAATTCTCTCAAATTTGGGAAAGTAATAATTGATTAACTGCTCTATGTTTATGCTGAATCACTGTCTGATAGCTTAGAAAGTATTATCAGTTGGAAATGTCACACTCAGAAAGCCATGGACGTAGTATGTAAAAATCACCTACTCACCTTCCAAGCTTCCAGTGAGATCGAATTCTAGAAACATCATGCTGCATCATGCTGCTTCCAGTAAGCACCTCACCCTAAACTGACCCTCATTGCTTTGTATTTATTATCATTAGCTGGAAGACAAATGCAAAAGCCATCTTTTTCAAAAGATAGATGCAGTAGTTTTCTTTAGTTTTCTTCCCTCCCCATAGTTGAACAGTCATTTACCAAAAAAAAAAAAAGAGGCCCCATAGATAGTCTGAACTTATTTCAAACTGATCTTTTACAGCAAAGTTTTGCCATAACTGTTCATAATTTACCTGTCAGATTGTGAAAGACATCATTATAATTCCAATCAAAGAATTTCTTCTTGCTTGTGTTTAGAATGATTTCTCCCAGTTTCAATAATTTTTTTGGTTAAATCACATAAGGTGAGAAATAATAATAGGATATCACTTAATTGAATATGTCATCGTGACAGGAAATACAATACTCCATTTTAAACACAACAGTTGCTTGCGGGGTTCCAGGGTGCATTGATTGCCATCATTATGCATGGAGCCTATGGAGTCTGCGTTTCCCTTTGCCCACTCCTCCCTCTCAGGTGCCTCCGCTCAACTGAACTGTTGGAATCTTATATTTCAAATTAGCCATGAACTTGCCTTTCTTAAACATTGCTACACTTAAATTGTTGGTACTATTTCAAATGCCAAAGAGACTGGACAGGATTCTGAACACTTACATTAAAAGCTATTTTTTAAATAATTTAGCATAAGGATCACAGCCTTTTCACCAAGGTGGCAATTAAGTCATCACTGCTGCCGGCCATAGAAAAATCGACTGGGGCTGTTTGTATCAGCCGTGCCTTCTAAATTGCTTTCCTGTACAATCTGACACCAAAGTCAGAAACCATACAGTGAAAACCTGTACCAGGAAAAGAGAGAAAAGGTCATTAAATAAAACTCATATTCGACTAATATTAACCCTGCAGAAAATGACCAGGCAGGTACCCATGTAATTATTGTTGCTAAAGACATTTGTCTAATCAAGCATATTTTTTCCCTTTCAACCAGGAAAAATACACTAACTTGTATTTCAGGGACATCTCGTTTTTCAGGACAGCTCAGCTGGGAAGACCTTTCCTCACCTAAATTTTAAAGATCTTTAATTTGCTTATGAGCAATATTTATACATACAGCCTTTCTGCCATGTCACATCTCCGATCTCCCAACACTCTGCCCCTACTTCCTGTCACATGGATGTCTCTCTCCTATTATATGACAAACTTTCCCTGAAAAACCTGCTTATTATCTTGGCGGGTGTTTTGTTCTTTTTATTCCATGGCTACAGCTCTCCATTTTTAAGTTAAATTCTATGGCTTATAAGCAGCAGTCAGCAAAGAATGTCAACTGAAACCTGCCAGAACCTGGTCCTCATGCTTGGGTGACTTGCAGACAGATCTCCACCTGTGGCCTGATATTTACAAACAATCCCCTTGCAGGGTTGGCACAGGTAAGAGGAGGGTTGGTGGTAGATTCCAGACTGTGTACGATGGCTAAAGGCCTGTGTTTTACCACTAAGAAAGATAGCCAGGTCTACCTCTCTTGAGAAACCTTCTGATAATAGCAGCTCTCGCTTGGTTACATAACAACCACTTGTCTGGAATCACCGTAGCTGTTTTACTTCTATTTTATCTTCTAATCCTGAATACAAATTTGCAAAATATGTATTGTTAATCCTACCATTCAGATTGGAAAGCAGACTCAGAGATAGAAAGTCAAATTCACAAATACTCCACAACTGTACAAGTCAGTGCTTTTCGAAAGTCAGTGAACTGAGAAATCACTCAGAGACCTTGCGATGCAGATTGGGAAGGTCTGGAGTGGGGTCTACAACTTCGTATTTCTGACAGACTCCTGGGTGGTGTCTCCCTGCTGGTCCCCAGCCCACACTTTACTTAGCTGAGGAGCAGGTTGTCATTTTAATGAAGAGAAATGTTCAGTGATGAATACAGGAAGGTCTGTGTGGAGATGCCTTGCCTTGGCTGGGCGGGCACATAAAATCTCGCCTTTGTGATGCCAAACAAGGTGGGGGTTGGTTGTGCTGGGAATCTGGCCAGTTTCCGTGTCCGATGCCATTTTGCTCTCTGCCAGCAAGTTCTTTGGCAGAAATGAAAAATACACATTTTTCTGACCAGAATTTGAGACTTTTTTCCCCTCCCTATTTTTTTCTTAGTGAATGCCTTACAAGTGCCTTCTTTGCTAACCAATATACCAACATTTTTAAGGTAGTTAAAACAGAGAGTACTGCCTTCAGTTTGAAAGACCCAGGTCTCTCCCTCATTGATGGCATTTAGTAACTGTAAAATAGGAGTGTTACACACCTTATTTCATTCAATGGTGAGTCTGTGGATAACTTCTGCATTACTAAAAGTAATTAAGTAAATAAAAGTAGATCAGTCTGGTACACCCCTTTGGAAAAGAGTTTGACAGTATCTTCCAAAGCTAGGCCCATGTCTCATAGCCTCTGCCTCAGAAATTCCAGTCCCGTACATATGTTTAAGGAAAATGAGGGTGTGTCTTGTACAAGAACCTCCATAGGCGCTTCCTATGTAGTAGTCAATGGAAATGACTCAGTGTCCACCAGTATCTGAATGAGTAAACCGCTGAGTCCTCATGTAAGCAACACAGCACAGTAGTAAAATAGAATGCACCACTGCTACATGCGACAGCTCAGATGAATTCCACTCATATAAGTTCAGCAAAACAAACCTGATTCAGAAGAGTACGTATTACATGATTCAGTTTACACCTGCTTACGATCATGGAAGACTAAGCTATGTTGATAGAAATCAAAGTACTGTAGTAGTAGTAGTTACTTCTGAGTTGGCTTGGACCAAGTATTGACAGAGAAGGGCAGGAAGAGATCTTCTGATGTTCAGAAATGTTCTACAGCTCGATTCCCGTGGGAGTTCTAAGGGTGTGTACGTATATAAAGTCAATGAGGTGTACATCTGTGATTTATACATTAGTGTGTGAGAAGGGCAGGGCCCATGTCCAGGGAGAATGGGATCCAAGTAATGACACTACCCAAAAGACAAGCCTTCTTTTTATTAGTCAAGTTCTTATTATTCAAAACAATGTCAGGGACTCTGTATCTCCTATTGGGACCACACAGTTCCCACTGCTCGGCCTTGGGCACACCATGGCAGCAAGTTACTGTGGGCATGCCACTTGAACAGCAGTGAAAAGTGGGAAGAGAAGGTAGCCATACTTGGACTAAGGATGAAGGGTTGTCAGGACCAAGGATTAAGGTTTCTCTAATTTTATGCAGGTGAAATATAGTGAGAAGTAGAAAAAAAAATTAACAATGCCAGCTTAGAGAGTTATCATCACTGGAGAATATAATATACATTTTGTCAACAGTGAAAATCAGGAGAGTCAAACTGCACAGGCACTTTACAAAAGTCCTTACATTCACCATTTTCTGTTTTGTTGTTATTGTTGTTGTTCTTAATTAAAGACAATACCATGAGTGTTCTTGAAAAGGATTGTATCCAGTAAAAGCCTTCATCTGAATGCCTGACTTTATTTACATGAAAGGTCACATTTGAAAAATAAGTCATGGCTCGCACCTCTAAATAAATACCTTGTCTTTCCTCTATTAATAATCCGTGCAGACACTAAGGGGACATAAAGAAAAAAGGCAAATTTGTAAGGAAGGGAGGTGGGTTGATTTCTGGGCTGCTAGTAGTATATTAATCATAAAAGCAGCTATCTATTGAGTGCTTACTTTAAGAATGCATTAACTCAAACCTTGCAAGGATCCCCAAAAGCAAGCACCATTGTTATCGCCACTTCACAGGTAAGAAACCCGAGAAACTGAGAGGTAACATAATGGAGAACTTTCCCATTGATGAGTGGGAAAGGTGGGTCTTGAAGTCAGGTAACCTCACTCTAGCTTCTCCTCCTCGCTGGATACTAGGTATCTGCAGAGTCTCCTGGTAAAGGCAGCAGATCTCCATGCAAACCTAAAGAGTCCCTGAAATACTTTAGGGGCCTTATGGTTCCCCTCCAGGCCAGCCCACTTTCTTCCAGAATTGACTGTGAGCCACAGAGCACAGTTTTACAGTAAAATCCAGGCTGCAGTATGGGTAGGAGCAGGGGCTTTGAGAAGACTACAAGGATTCAAATCTGGAATCCTCTATTTACTAGCTGTATAAACTCAAGGCAGTAAATTAACCTCTCTGCTCTTTAGTTTCTACATCTGCAAATCATACCTAATTAAGGCAGTTTCCTTGTGGGGATAATATGAAGAATTAATTAAAATTTGTAAAACATTTAGATGAATGCCTAATAAGCAGTATTTTTAAAAGATGGATGTTGTGAGCTATGTAGCATGTTCTTTTGATATCAGTATAATATTGTGCTGTTCATCTTTCTATTACTTTTGATAAATTACACCCCACTCTACAGAATCCACATAATCTAATGGCAGTCTATTCAACTCAAAATTTTCACCTGCAAGAACAGACATCACAGTCATGGTATTAAAATGCAGGCGGAAAATAATTTTATATATTTGTCAAAACTTCATAACATGCCAGGGGAAGCTGAGAAACGCGGCTGAGATGAGCACAGATCTGAGGGCCCCCAGCCGAGCGTTCAGGAGGCGCTGGGGAGAAGGCGTCTAGAGTGCCCTGATCTGCCTCCCCAAGGCCAGGCTGGCTGGCCGCCCACATAACTGCTCATTCATGTTAAACTTTAGCTCGTCCTCCCTCTGGTTGTGCTACAGCATTTCTACTTCCCCCATCACATGCTGTAGAGACAACTCCTAGCCCCTCTCTCACAGCTTGCCCCATACCCAGCAGAGACATGTGCTCGCCCAGAGTCGGACCTCAGGTCAGTGCCCTTCTTTGCATTCCTGAGGGTGTACCTTGCTTCCATCTCCTCAGCTCCATGTTATTGGTCTATTTATCCTGGTCTTTATTATACTTCATCATTAGACCTTCCTCATTACCTACCAATTACGGTGTTTGCTTTTTATTTTTTTTTATTTTCTTTTTTTTTTGTGGTGCCGGGGATCGAACTCAGGGCCTTGTGCTTGCAAGGCAAGCACTCTAATCACTGAACTAAATCCCCAGCCCTGCTTTTTATTTTTTTTAACTTCATCACAAGCCTCCCAGTTTTCTGGTCACTAATGACCAGTTTTCTCATTCATTCATTCTTCCACTTGTTCAGCAAATATATATTTATTGAACACCTACTGTGTGCCAGTTACCACACATTCTGTGGTAGTGAAATGAATGTAGGCATGGACGACCTCAGGCAGGACCTCCATTAATCTAGCTGTCATCTTTCTCCCTGGTGACCTCCCTCAGGATGCCCAAGCCATGTCCAGTTACTGCCTGAGAACCCCAGACCCTTTCATGACTCTGCACATACTCTTCTGCACATGCTCAGCACATTCTCAACCAGAAATTTCTTTCTATTTTTACCTGGTAAACTTTCATTATTAAGAACACAGAAATGGTAGCACTCCTGAGCTACTGAGGCAGAAATTCGACTCCTTCCTCTGTGTTCCCACAGCACCCCTGGGGGTTCTTACTGCCTTATTTTTTTTTATTTTAAACCAAGAGCATGTATTGGTACATTCTACATACATTGGTCACATTCATTACATTTATTCTGT